>WTSP01009175.1:0-44852 GCA_025331215.1 Actenoides lindsayi
ATTGTTGGCTCATGGTCATCCTCTTGTCCACCAGGACCCCTAGATCTTTTTCCCCAGAGCTGCTTTCCAACAGATCAGCCCCCAGCCTATACTGATACATGGGGTTGTTCTTCCCCATTTATGTTCTTCCCCTGTATGTGCCCCAGATGTGGGCATATTCACTTTTAGGAATAGTCTGCAATGTGTACAAGATTACAGGTGACAGTTGCCTGTATATCTGAGAATTTTCTTTACAAAGCTAATATCATGTTTGGTTTATGACTGACCCCGGCTCAACTGTTAGTAAGTTGTAATTTTTTTTCGTTTTCTTTTCATATGAAAGGTAAGTTCAGGCAGTTTGTCTTCCAGGTCAGTTCATTCTCTTCCTTTTCTAACTAAATAGCACTTATTGATTCTTCTTAACTAAATTATTACATTTTCCAAATCAGTGCCAGTCATTACTTGTTTCTTTGTCTCATGTATTTTTATATATATATATATATATATTTATATATATATACATCTCATTTTTAATCACACAATGTGCAAAGAAGATTCATGTTCTTAAACTGCATTTACATATACTTCTACTTCCATGGATTAGAAAGTACAGCTACGAATGTCCCATTTTTGGAGGTTTTTTTTCCCCACTTCCTGCTTTAGTTCTGATCAGGAATTTTGTGGACCTCAATGAAAGAATGTTGACACCAGTTTCACAGCATTATGAATTCTTCTAATGGTCCTCTTCTTGTGTCCCAGTCCCTTCACGATCTGATGGAAATAAAACCCTGAGGCGGAAGGGATGGGAGCTAAGGAGTGTCAACATTACAGGATGTATTTTCTTTCTCTTGCTGCTCCTTTGTCTGATTTAGTGATTCCTAAGAGAATCAAGGGCAGATATCTCATTTCTTTTTACTGAAAGGATGTATATAAAGCTATTCAAATCAAGACTATCCTTGTTCTAGAAGTCTTAGCAATACTCATAAAAAGAGGAACAAAGAAGAATGATCAGATGCTATTTCAGGAAATATTCTAGTCTCTGAAAATGAATGCATTTCCTTGAAGGAAACCCAAATAACACCAGTTCTTCAAAATTATCCATTTCCTGAGAAATGAAAATTAAAAGTTTCCTCATCATGAAAGAGTTTTTCTTCAGATACCCTGGAATCCTAGATGCTTTGTGGCTTATTTGAAAGCAACTTATTTTATATGTCACTTACAGATTTGTACTTTAAAATCCTGCAGGGACAGTGAAAAAGTGCTTCTTTCTATCAGGCTGTAGTCTGCTTATGTTTCTTCTGTTTTTTCTATTTATTACACTAATGTTTTCTTCTGTGATTTCATGGTAAATAAGAATGCAGAACAGATGCTGGCTAGTCAAAATGATTTTTTTCCGCTTTGTAGTACTGAGAATCTGATTTCAACTTTGTAATTAATATTTCTCCAGATAATTACATGAGAATACTACTTGGGCTTCGTTTTCACTAAAGTACTTTACATGAGCAATTGTTTGACCAAGAAAGGTATAAAGATCATGATAATGCAACCTACTTCCTGAAAGTCACATCATATTCAGCCTGCTTCATTACTAAATTAATGTACTGTATCTCAAAAACTGTCCAGTAATTCCTTGACACAATCCAGCCTAAAGAATCTAGTTTGTTGTGAATTCTCCTGGTGTTCAAGCACTGTTGAGGTTGTCATCAGCTTTATTTTATTTGAAGTATCCTAGATATGGACATGGTATGTTTCTTACTCTATAAACACAGTACAAAACAAAAATGTAAGGCCCAAAGAACGAAAAGAAGGTTGTACATTTTGTGTGGTAGGTGGCAAACTGAGTATAGCAGCAACCTTACTGAGGACACTGCATTCATTAAGGCAACAACTAAAAGCAGTTTTTCAAAAGGCATGAGCTTTTCACACTGATGTGAGGGATGTCTGGTTTTGAAGAATGAAAATCCAAGTGTGTTAAAATTAATTTCTCACTCACACTGAGAATGGCAGGTCTACAGCAAGGTAGGCAGCAGAAGAAACAAAATGTTTGAAAAATAGATTGCAGTGTGGAGCCTAAAACTGGTGCATACAACAGTATAGGATACCTCCAAATTTAATTGGGATAAGATGCTATCACAGACTGTAATGGGTCATATCTGAAAGTGTTGCAGGGAAACCAAGAATATATAACACAATTGAGGCACAAACTGATCTGCATTTTGCCCAGGTTCTACAGAGTCTTGAATAGAGCTTAACTTGACAGTACCTACAGAATTGAAGCCTTTGGGAAATGTGATAGCTGTTATAATAATTCCTTTATCTGGGAGTTAAAAGTCCCTCTTGAGAAAATTGTAGTTAATGATCCCTTGATGCCCAAAGGAATGCGTAGGGTTTAGGATTTTCGGTGTCAGGCAGAATGTGTGGCACCAGTTTATTTATCTGCACTGAAATTGGGCAATGTCAAATACTTGTTCAACCTTTTTTTTAATTTTTTTTTTTTTTTTAAATGTATCATTTTATGGATGATGCGTATATATAGCTTTAGTTTCTGCTTAACTAAAAAGGGAGGATAGCTTTGTTTAGAAGGACAGTGTGTGCATTATATTTTTTCCTGATTAAAATGATGAATAAAGAGTCATGTGAGTGTGTCCTACTAACTGATAGGCTCACTTAAAAACAAAATGAAAATCAGAATGAACTAAAGGAAAAGACATAGATTTTATTAAGCTTCTACTTTTACTATTTCTTGATAGATATTTAATGATAAATCAGAGAGAAAATCCATTAAAATAATCAAGCAAATATAAATTTGCTAAATCAACTAATTATTCTAAAAAATCTATGTTGTGTAGTATGCATTGTTAAATGAAAATATATTTCTGTTTTAATTGGAGTGAAGTTATTTCAGCATCTAGCATACTACCAATTTGGGGACATGAATAACCTCAATATAAAATACATTGCAACATTCTTCAGCTGCTCCCGTTTCCATATAGTCTGTGTTTTGTAGTCCAATGAGTGACATTGTTGTTAGGACAATTCATGGTTCATGGAGGAAGTGGTGAGAGCCATAGATAGTAATACATTCTAAACCTGTTCAAATCAAAGGAGACTTTCCTCTTTACTTCACTGAATTTAGGGCCCTCTAGGATTTTAAGGATCCTAGCAATGCTCTTTCAATATATGTGATGCATTTCTGTCTGTTTTTCTATGAGAACACATTTCTGAACTTGAGTTAAATTCTATCTGTATCTGGATTTGTATGCTTCCATCAGATGAGTCATGAAGATCTAAGAGGAAATATGTTAATAAAAATAAGATGCTTTCTTTACCAGAATGCATATTGAAGCCTTAATATCTAAAAACATAGCAAGACAATGTATGTTCCCAAAGAATTAAAAATTATATCCCTTAATGTTAAATTAGGATCATACATTTCATGAAATATAAAAGGAAAAAACCAGTAACAGGCAAGTGTTCTAAAATTACTTTGATTCTAGTTAAATATATATGATGTAGTTCTCTAGAGATGCCACTAAGCTGAGACAGATTCACATCTTTGACACTTGGGGAACAGAGATGCAAAGCTGACTAACTGGGTCAGTCAATGCAGCTTATGGAAAGTGACTGCAACAGATGCTGTGTTTCCAAGGGTGGTAAGTAGATAGCTATGGCAGTTAATGACTCAATTCTCTGAATTTAAAGCGCAGATCTCCAAATTATTCTTAATTGGATGAACATCTTTATCTTACTATTCTTAACAAAGAAGTGGAGGAGAGAGAGACGTTTTGGGGGCTTGATTGAATTAACAGACAAATACAGGAGAAAGAAACTACTCTTCCTGGCATGCCTTTACTCTGACTTCTACAGTTCTCTTTTACAATTCCTATTGCACATTCCTAAGACTTCTTCTAGATAGGAATCTTCAATACATCATGTCTTGATTTTCCAAGAACTGTAGTCTTTTCTCATCAATCACTGTTGAAACTGTATTGATTGAAAATTAAAAATATCATGTATCCAAGTACAGTTTACTTCAATTAGAGTTATTTAAACCAGAAATATCTAAGGGCTAGAATTGTATTAAAGTTGCTTTTTATTTAGCATTCTGCTGAAGAAAGGAAATGGTATTACCTACAGTGTCAGTCATTGTGAGCAAAGTCAGAAAACAAGACTTGTAGTATATATCAAAATTAATCTAATTTACTGCTAAAGAAACAGAGACAGCCTTTCCATGTAATAATGCAAACTTATTCTCCTTACTTACTGATTTGATTTCTTTGTATTAGCGACTTTAAGTTTTTTTGGTGAATAAAAGATTTCTTAACAAATAAAAGGAGAGAATTGTGTTCTAGATCCCAATGCTAATACTAGTGTAATCATCTGAAATACTGAATTTATATTATCATTGCATTATTTTAATTTCCAGAAACTACATTTAGTGGTAGTGCAGTTAGGATGTTTTCACAGAGGTTGGAAAAGACATTTAAGATCATCAAGTCCAACCATTATCTAACTCTACCAGGGCCACTACTACACCATATGCTTAAGCACCAGATCTAGACAGCTTTTAAATTCATCCAGGGATGCCAATTCAACCCCTTCCCTGGGCAGCCTGTTCCAGTCTTTGATAACCCTTTTGGTATAGAAGTTTTTCCTAATATCTAACCTAAAGCTCTCCTGGTGGGACTTGATGTCATTTCCTCTTGTCCTATCAGGTGTCACTTGCGAGGAGAGATCAACACCCACCTCTCTACAACCTCCTTTCAGGTAGCTGTAGAGAGCGATAAGGTTGCCCCTCAGCCTCCTTTTCTTCAGACTATATGACCCCAGCTCCCTAAGCTGCTCCTCATAAGACTATTCTCAAGCCCTCCACCAGCTTCATTGGCCTTCTGTGGACCTGCTCCAGCACCTCAATATCTTTCTTATACTGCAGTGCCCAAAACTGAACACAGTACTCAAATTGTGGCCTCACTAGTGTCAAGTACAGTAGGATGATCACTTATTCTTTTGGACCATATCCTCTGCTCCTGTTGGTTAATTAATTTTTAGATGACTGATTATTTTGCTAACATCCAGGGAGGATGTAGTGTTTTAGTTCTGTTAACAGCATCCTTGGAATGATGTTACTGTACTTTATCGTAATGGTTTCATATTGAGCTCACAATAACAAGTGCTACAGTCATACAGCAATGGTTTGTTTCTTGAGCAATAGTGTACATGTACCTAATCCAAGGGATACTTTGATAGAAGCCTAGTGGAAGTAGTATTTGGGTTGTGAGATCTAAATGTTAGATGTGCTGAAACTTGTCTTCAAAGAAGTCAATTTTGATAGCACAAAAAAAGAAGGAAGAAAACAGTATGAGAGTTCTTTTGCCCTCAAGGGTGGGGGTTGTGTGTATGTAAGGGAGGATACAATATTTTCAATTGAGCTAATTATTTTCTTTTTCCTTTCTTTCAGTTTACTTTTTGCTTAAATTCATATCTAAGTAGGAATTCTTCTCTCCATATAGTGATAAATAACAAGTTGTTCAACATGAATAGCAACTTTGCCTTAATGAAAACAAACATTAACAGAAATAGGGAAATCTCTGGACTGCAACAAATGTGCTTCTTCCTCATCAGTTCCCCTTGTCTATAAAATACACCCACATACTAGAAAAAGTTCATGAAGTGAGAGCTGGAAGGCATCATTTTAGTTGCAAAAATCACTGCAGAGTGAATGTCGTACACAGCTTTAGTTGTTATCTGAAACCATTGAGCCTAGTCACAATCTGCATGCTGATGTCAGAGCAATCAGACAAAAGTATTTCACTAGGACCAGGTATGGAAAATGTCACAGTACTAAGCTGCTGTAAAGATGCCTCAGGTTTTCCCCCTGCAGATCAAACTCTTGATGTGTACAGCTTTTATTGGCAAGTAAGCTAATTTTTTTTAAAATATCCTGATTCTTCAAAATAGTTCATAACACATAATATTAGTGAACGTAAGCAATGGTCAAAGTGTAAGTGAATTTTCTTAACAATCAAAACTCCTTGCAGAATGAAGCCAAAGCACGCTAGCTCTTAGGGATATTCTCCTTATAGTACCTGGTTGGTATTTTAATTTGCAGTTCTTTAAAAGAATGCCAGAGATGAGTGGTGAAAGCTACTCAGGCAAAAGAAAATAATAATAAAAATTGAAACAAACATTACAGAATCCACAGGTGGCACAATGCTTTTGTTTTTTTCTTTGGTGCTGGAAGTTGACTTTTCTGACTTTGATATAATAATGCACTAGGAATTGATATTAATAGCACTTCAGCAAATTAAGGGCAGAAATACACATTTGTATAAAAAGATGAACTTTTCTTACACACATCCCACTGATGACAATTGGTATTAAGATGGAAATTCATGTCAGATGCTCACTAAAGAGTTAAATTCAGCCTTTCTGGATATTTTGAAATTAAACCATCTGCTCTGCTTGAAAGTCCATACAAGATTCTTTGCAATCTAAACCCAGCATCTGTTGAAACTATGCTGTATGTATGTAGTTAAATCCAGGGGTTAAGAGGAACAGTAGCTGCTCTTTCAGCCCATAGATAGATAACAGTTGCTAAGATACCATATGGATTATGGATTGTGGAATCTCCTACATACTTGCTTGGGCTTTAGTACAGAGAGAAGTAAATTTCACTAATAGTGGAAGAAGTGAATAAATCCTTCCTTGATGAATCCTTGCCTAAAATAGGGCCTAAGTCTGTTCACCCGTATTATCTCTCCGAAAGATAGTAATTTTTTATTTTCCACATTAGATTAGGTCCTTTGTCTATTGTGGCACTCACTTTGCCTTTCTTTTCACCACTAGCCTTGAACCTTCTGTTTGTAACTATGTTGTTTTTCTCCTCCTGCTCTCAGCTTCAGATTTCTTTTTGCTTGTTTTATCCAGAAAGCACAGATCTGTGGGAGATGCACCATCTGGAAGTTCCAGTGTGTTGTTTTTTTCTTTCAGTAGTATGTCTCGCTGCAATTTCTGCCACTTGATGTTTCTAGATGACAAGTGCCTTCCAAATTAAGCCCCTTTTGTTTCCCAAGACGTAAGTAATGAGGAACTCATTTCCAAGTCCTAGACATGCTCTAGCACTTCCTTCTGACAATGATTTTGGGAGGTATAATAGCTCCATGATCAGGATCTCTGTCTCCTACTTGAGTGGCTGATGAAAGGAGATCCCATTATGGTTAGCTGTTGGAGCAATATGAATATCCTACTGTTCCTGTAGGGTGGTGGTATAGAGCAGCTGAATCTCTTTCTGAAATCAGTTTCTTGAAGTCATAAGTCAAATCACCATCATATAGCAGGTGGAAAAACAAAACAACAAATCCAGTTTTTATTTCTGACCAAAAAAATTCTCTTGTCCAGTGATAATCATTGCTAAGCAGTTCTGTATTTCTTTTGCATTTTTTTCTGAGGGGAAACACACCAGCTGGACCTGCCACTAATGTGGACTAATCACTTGGGCTTTTTTCTGCTTATTTTAAATGTAAATCTAGTTTGTCTTGCAGGGAACTGACAGATGGAATTGACCTTGTGTCTTGTTCTGTGCATTACTCAATGTCCATTTAGTAATCTGTGATAAAAAAGGGGTGAATTACTGTAATTCCTGTCTATCTGAAGTTTGTCCAAATACGAGAAGCTTTCTTGAGAAAGAACTGCATGATTGTGATCTGCATTAAGAGTTATGAAAATATGGGTGAGGGAGAGAATGGAAAAGACATTCTTAAAATTCTTCATCACAGTGGAGTGTTATAGTGGAATAAATAGTGACTATGACAAACTCTGTGAAGAGGGTGAGTCTTCATTGTGGTGTATTAATTTTCAAACTTAGTATAAATTAACAGTTCATTTTGATTTAATGATTACTATTTCCATGTGAAATATAAATACCTGTATTTCAAGCACACTGATAAAGGAAAAGTAACAATACAATATGATGAAGCTGGATCAACATTTTAGTTCAGGTATTCGTGATTTTGCACTGTTGTGAATAATTATTTATCCTTTTTTTAAGACTCAAAAACTAAAGAGACAACCCTTGCCCTCATTTTCCATACAGCATATTAGAAAGCTCTTTTGAGGACACTTGGTTGGCTAATGTCAGTTTGAGCTAAATGTTTGCATAATGCAAGGTCAACAGTCAGTCATAAATCAGTAGTAACACTAGATATGAAAGTTAAAACGTTGTTGCTTGACTTCATTTAAATATATATTTTAAATACAGAGTTGGTCTTTTTTTATCTTTACTACTTTATTTGCTTTTAGTCCTCTAAAATGTTACCTTTGTTCTGAACAAAAAGGAAATGAATAATTTTCATATAACCAAAAAAAGGTTTCAAAGGAACTGGTCACATTAATCACAGAATGTAGGTTCATCTGGTATTTTAAATACAGCATTGTACATGTTGATATTTTTAATATGGTGTGCTGTATTAATATATTGAAGAAATGAATCATGATCACAAAAAGTGGTTAATTTTTGGTGAAATAGGATCTTTGCAAGGGGCTTGAATCAGTACGTACAATTAATTAAAACAAATTAGTGTACTTTTAAATCCTCAACTATAAATGGAATAAATAAGAACTTAATTCTAATTAAGGTGGTTATTAATTGGTAGAATGGAACGTTAGAAGTTCACTCCAAAAGGTATTCTAACACATTTAATTACAACTTGATTACATTTTCTTAAAGTTCTAATAAACTTGAGCTAAATAAAACATATATGTTTTAAAAGAAATACAGTGCTTAAATCAAGGAAAACATATAATAAAACAGTTTAGAGATTTATGTTTAAAAATTTTCAGGTGAAATGAATATATGATATAGCCAAGGTCAAACAATAAATATTTTCATTTTTTGACTGTGAAATTGTAGTGTTCTTGTAAAATATTTGCAATATAATTTCCAAAGCTCACATCTAAAATTACAATTGAGATTATGTGGTTGTTAATGACAGGCATATGACCTCTAATAATTGTCTGACTAAAAACCTGCAAACCTGAATCTGTGTCATTAACAAGGGGAGCTTGACTGAATCATTTTCCTTATTCTCAGCTGGGGGAAACTGTCTACCATGTAAGAAAGGAAATTTTAAAGAAAGAATACTCTTTGTACCTAACCATAAACTTTCAAGTGAAAATCGTATTTGCAATTTAAAAGTGATATAAATTTTTAGATTATTTTTATCATTTGTTTGAAACATTTTTCAACAAAATTGGAGCATATCTTTCTGAAGGCTTTGCTAAGGCACATGGAAAATGAGGACATGATTGGTGGCAAGCAACATAGCTTCACCAAGAGCAAATCGTGCCTGACAAATTCCATGGCCTTATATGATGAAACTTTACCCACAGGCAAAAGTAGATGATGCAAATACTAGAACCAAAGCTCTTGTAAGTACTGCTGCAGTTTTTCAAATTGGGAGAAAATGGCAGTAAGGATAGGGATAGCTGAGCTCTCCTTCTATAAGTTTCATCATAAACTGAAGTATTTTCTTTATATGGATTAAGCTAACAATTTCAGTTGTGTGGCTCTTTCCCCCAGAAGTTTATTAATGCACGTTATGTACATGCAGGTTCTTGCACATGTATGATAAGTGGAAAAAACTTGAAAAAGCCAATACCTTCAGTGAAAGTGCATTCATAATTATTGAGAGTTGAGGATGGACTACTAAATAAATTAGTAAAGCTATTAGAAAAGAAATTTAGGGGGGGGAGTAGGAAGGCTTCTCTAACTCTTGGAATGGATCTCAGGATCCTGAGTCCAGATGCTTGTGTGATTTTAGCACAGTTTTCTTTCTTTCTGTGCTCTGGTTCCTCCTCCTGTAGAATCAGAACAAAATGTTTTGCTGCTTCAGACTTGTAAAGATTAGTGCATGCTAATCCTTAGGTTTTTGGGTACCTTCACATGTCTGACAATATGCTTATAATCCTTCTCTTGAAGTATTAGAAGTGGCTGTTTCAGCTGGACAGTAAAGAGGTACATTAGATAATTTCTAAATTGCTCATTGTTAGAATAGATGCTGACTGCTAATTTTGTAGAATGACAATGTAGAATGACAGTCTTAATAGTTTGGCCAGCTACTAAGACAGATGATTGTATTTCTAAGACTTTCATAGCACCTAAATATGATTCCAGACACATTACTTAATTTTTCTGATACATCTACTAGTAATATCAACAAAACGGTAAAAATTAATTAGGTGGTACTCTTTAAAATCTATACTCCCATTCAATACTGTTATTGCACAGCTATGTCAGTTGATATTTCCCTTTGAAAGTATCTCATTTTCAGATGTTTGTCACCTTTTAATTGATAATTTATAGCATTATTTCTCCTTGCCCATCTGGTTAATACTTTTGATGTTTCTACAATGCAATTTCAAAATACCTTTTTTATTTTTTATTTAAACCCTCAAGTGTATTAATTTGGAGTCAAAACATCTCTGAGAAATATCAACCAACTATATATTAGTAATTTCTATTGATAAAGAGGTTTTAGGAATGCTATTGATTCTACAGCTCCCTAGCAGCTGCGATATGAACACAGTAAGGGAGGACTAAGATGTAATAAGAATTAGCTCTGCAACAGTGAAAATTGTCATCCTGCAATGTCGATATCCACAATGCAGTATAATTGATGAATCTACACCAAAATAGCATATGCTTGTGTACTTTAACAGAGTTTGGAAATGCATGATTCCATGTAATTGAAACACGGACTACACTTGGTAGTGGCTAACAGGACTACCCATGACTATGTCATGTTTTGGGTAGCTGTATTACTTTTTTTCCTTCTGCCAAACCCGTAAAACTACACTCTAGTTAGTGCCTCAGGCCCTCCATTGTTATTGTATCCAGGGAAAACAGTCTTGTTCAATTTGAGTTGGTACTTGCTCAAATTATGAGCACTCACTGGATTGGAACTATTGTTTTACCTTCACTGCTTCCTGCAGAAGGGGACATTAGCCAGGGGGTCATGGTGAGGAATAGACAGCAGGCCCATCAACTGTGGTGAGGTCCATAATCTCTACAGGTAGGTTGCTAGTAGTTTCTAATAGCCTCTTTCACAGTAATATTAACAAAACTGTGTACAGAATCAGAATGTCACCAGAAATTTTATTTTAAGGTAGCATCACTTTATCTAACTTTATCTAATGTCTTCCCTGCCTTCAGGCTTTTTCTTCCCCCTTTAATGCACTCTGGTTAAGCCTCAGTAAAGAAATTCTTGCACATAATTGATGGAACACCAGAGATTGTGGGTTTGTATCAATGAGATTATAGAATATAAATCTCTGTAACAAGGAGAAAGCATGTAGATAGCATATGAAGCTGCAAATTTCACTGTTTTATTTACCTGTGTATTTTTAAGACTAAAGACAAAGAGAGCTCCAAATGGGAGGGGAAGAAATATCCCAAACTGAAAAGCTGGAGGGATTTTTTTTTTCTGCTCACTTAGAGCTCTGTAGTCTGACAGGTTGTTTTGCCTTCCTTCTTTAGTCATCAGAGATAGCCACTTAATTAGCAATTGTTGATACTCCTTAAGGTGTATATAATAAAAAAGGTACTGAATGTCATTGCAAGTGAAATGAATCTAACTATGGATCTAACTAGCTGGATGTAAAGGGCTAGCCATTAAGATTTTGGCAGTACTGCTCTACCATATATGCCTTTTATGAAGGACAATGCATTATTGCACACTTATGCTGTACTGTATAGAAGACATTGACGTGGAAGACACTGACATCTTGTAGCATATTCTATGTTGCTCTTTTAGATAAAACAGCTCACTGTCATATGTTGTTAACTGTAGATTTAAATGGTGGAGGAACTAAAATTTATCCAGTTGGGATGAGAAGGACATCAACTGTATAAGAAAGTTGTCATTCTTGGGCATCCTTTTCCTAAAGTTAAAGGGGGGTGGAAGTTTGCTAATGGCATGAACCGACTTGTGGAAAGCAGTTGACAACATGAAGTTGGCAACTGTTGGTTAACAAACCAACATTTTTTTCAAGTTTTCCCACCTGTGCTAAACAAAGTAGCACTTAACATGTATAAAAGCAAGAGGCAAAGAAAAATTACTGATTTGGTGTTATTTCAACATTGTTTAGTTCATATTCTGTTCAGTCTAACTTCATCAGAGATTCAAACCCGCAGATATAAAACGCAGTTTAATTGCATTACTTGTTCATTCACTTAAGATTGAAACTGTTCTGTTTGTTCTTACTGAGCATTTGAAACTTGAATAACTTATGCAAAATATTATAGTCTTAAATCTCTGGATTATTGAAAATTATTTGAAGAAATAGTTGAAATTGTTTATTTTTGAGATTTTTACGTTTAGCCTGTAACTCTTGTCACCACATTCACAATCCAAACATCTTTTCTCTAGATCATCGATTTTTTTAATTATGTATTTTCAGCAACACAAAAAGTTTCTTTTGACTTAGAAGAGGAATTTGGTGAATTTATAGGAAATGTATAAATAAAGACACCCAATCAACCACCTGTGGAACTAAGATTTGAACTTTTTTATTCATACAGATTAAAATGCTGATCTTAGACAGCTGTGTCCTTGGTTAACTATCTGTGGAGTAGTTTAAGAAATTAAATTGCAATGCATCTTTGTTTCCATCTTCACATCATTTACATGTTCCTTTTTCTTATCAGATTGAAGTGAAATAGCTTACTGTAAACCCACCCCCAAATAACTGTGTTGGATTGGACATGCTCAGATAATTAAAAATGTTATTATTTTTGTAGCTCTTATTACATGAGGAAGAGAAATTAGCTTACAACTAATAAGGTTTCCAACAGCTGTACGCGTAAAAGGAATAGAATATTTTGTTTCCATTGCAGCACAATTACAAAGAAAGTATTTTGCAGGTGTAATTTTTCAGCCTTATACTAATATACTGTAATAGAGTAAAAAGAAAAAATAGTATGGCAAGGTGGACTATTCATGCTGACTTGGTCATCCCAACAAGAATCTGCAGCTCAAATCTCATTTACAGTGAAAGGTAGAGAGTTTAAAATCTGTATTTAATAATGAATTTAAATTGCTGCAGGGAAGGAGAAATCTATAAAACACAGAGGATGAGTGTATTTCTTGATTTGATTTATATACTGTGTTTCACTCTCAGGTATTTTAAACAGAGATAAACAATCAGACTATTAAAATTAACTATTAAAACATTAAGCTTTGTAATGGTGTTCAGCAGCCTCATGGAGCATAAAATAGCTTAGCTCTCCAAACAGCTTTAGCTGCAAAGCTCCGACAGAATTCTGAAGGTTAATATCTTCGGTCACCTTACGAGTGAGAAAGCACAGAAACCAGATGACTTGTGCAAGATCACCTGCCTTATATCTGGCTTCAGGGGCATTGACATTGGCTAGACTATTTTTACTTTGTATTTTAATCTCTGTCTGTGATTATCAAGGGGAAAAGGCTGACTGTACCAACTTGAGATGAAAGGTAAAACCAGTCAAATTCAGCTACTGTCTTTTTGTGTCCTTAAGCTTTGTTTTGAATTACGTAGTACATCAACCACGTCAGAGATTAGAAATGAAACAGCAGTGAAACAGTACATTCTGGCACAGCACTAGCAGCAGAGATATCCCTTTTTTTCCTTCTCTGGCAAACATCCAGTTACTCTTTATAGCCCTGGAAACCAGGTTTCTGAGCCAGAATGGAGAACTTAAAGGTATTAAGTGAAATGCATCCCAAGCTTATGATTTCACATTTTAAGACAATGTGTGCTGAAGCTGAATAAAGTCAGAGTGGAATAAAATAGCAAATTTTGTAACTGTCATTCATGTGGAAGAAAAGTGCTGAAGAGAGCATACTTGACTTTAGATGCAAACAAGTTATTGTACAAGTGATCTGTGTCTTACAGCTCACAGGTTTGGTTTGTCAAACAAAAATATGTATTTGGTTTGTTTTGCTTTGAAGAGGACACTACAAACAACATGACAAAATACATTTCTACGTCGTGTTTGTCTGATTTCAATTCAGCGTACTTATCTAGGCATGTATGCTTAGCTGTATTAGTTGTTTGTAATTTGCCACAGTTTGTCTGGAATGTGTAGGTACTTTAGGATTTACAAGCAGACAGCAAGTATGTTGCATATTTCTTAAATCATAGACAATGCAACTTCCAAACTTGAACATGAAAAAATTCTTTGCAGTTTCCTGAACTGAAGGAGACTAAATAGGACAAAGCTTTATCAGACTCTACTGAGATCAGCCAACATTAAATTACGTGTTTTAATTTCTGCTTAGTCTTACTTTAGGTGAAATTAGCACCAAAAGGATAACCTACCTTCCATTTAGTTCTTAAAACATATGGGGAGGCACATTTAGAAAATGAACAGCATATCATATGATGAGGTTAAGACAGTATGACCTGTATATATTTTAAATAGACATACAAAAAATATGTTTTTCTTCTTTTTATTCTATATTAATTTACCTAGGAACCTTTTACTTTTTTAAAAAATAAAAACCAGATTTCAAGCTGTTACTCTTGACTGTTGCATCCTTGTATGTTAGAACATATCCAGATAATACTGATGTTTTTCATGTCACTCTTCTTTTTTTTTTCTGTGATATAGGATTTCAGCCAATATTTAAGATTTTGAGATAAAAATTTTCCATTGTACCATATTTAGATGTCATGACTGTAAATCATAAAATGCCCATGTTATCCTGTGTCAATGTTACAGTGTTACAGAAGTAATTCACTATTACATAATGCAATTTTTATAGGGTATAATCTTAAAAAGCTTCCTTATAAACATGAAGAAGATGACTGATTTTTGCCTCATCTAGAAACACCAGTTGAACTAGTATTAAATGACTTAGACAAAACAGAATTATCAGAAAACTTGTTAGATTTCAGCTTCTCTGTTATCCTCCTAAGTCTGGAATTTTTTTGAGTACAGCAGGACATTGCTGTTGGTCACTTCATCACCCAAACAATTGTGGATTTCAACTCTTTAGGGTTTTTTTCCCCTCTTTTAGAACCACAGAATAATTTTAAAAAAATTAATTGTCAATACATAGAAAGTTGATTAGGTCTGTTCCTTTACTCAAGACCTGCTAGAGTTATAAATATTGATGTTTCGTCAAATTAATTTTTTTAGCAACTTCCCTGTTTTTAAAAAGAAAAACATCAGTGAGGATTCCATGCCTTCATTTATGAACAGCATTACCAATATTCAGCTATACTGATTCTTACAATTTTTTACCTAATGTATGCTCTTACTCTTCCTTATTGTAATTTGTGAACATTAATACTTCCCTGAAACCTGTGTGAATTAAAAAAAAAATAGTTTTATCTTTGTTTTTTTTGTAGCTGCCTTCTTCGTATGTAAAGATTTTCCTCATGTCGGATTTTTAGTATTTGTTTCTCTGCATTAACAGAGCTATTTCAGTACTTCCCTAAGATTGATAAATTATTTTCTAGACCTCCAGTCATTCTTATTTTCTCCTGTAGATTCTTTCCAGTTTACTAACTTTTCTTTTCACAGAATGTTGAGTACTGAACAAAATATAAAGGATTGCTTTAAGTGACTTGCATAAAATCTTATTGATCTAGTAAGATTGTACCCTATTAAAAAAAAAAAAAAAAAGTGAAAATGCTGATTTTTATTTAGTCTGTAGATTGATGTAAACTCAGATTTTATTCAGTGCTGCTTAACTATTTGTTCCTGGTGCTCTATCTAGCAGAGTATTTCTAATGAAATTTAGTACTTTGTACTTTTCCTGGTAGTAGTGTACTTTATTGGTTTGTCTGTTTCTTCAATTTATCAAAATCATCTTGCCCTCTGGTATATTTACAATCCTATATCATCTTATGTTTTAGGAGTAAGCAGTGTACTATTATTTTTATACTTATTTCAAACACGCTCCATATCAGTCATTCTAGTGCTTATATGTGCTCTTGAACATGTGTCCGCTACATGAAGTTGCTCACTGGGAAAGTATTTCATATTTGACAAATGCTCCTGGAATTCTGGGATCTTCTGTTGATGTGTAGGTGATGTTTTGCACAGTGGATTCTATAACGTAGCTTTCAGTGATTTGTAGTCTCTTTCTTTACTGAACAATTTTAGTTTTTCTGTATTCATGAAAGTACTCAAAAGTTTTCTGCATTTCTTTTCCAGCCTGAACACAGTTTCTTGGGCTTCAGTCAGCCCTTAAATATACCACTGGTTTATTGTCCTGTAGAAACATAATTTCCAAAGTATTTTATGATTAATCAACAAAGTCCTTAGATTGTTTTTTAATATTTCTATTGTCAAGTCCTAAAACTTTTCTGGGAAATGTTCCAGTGCCATTATATATTCTCCATAAAATCCCCTAAAACATAAGATGATGGTTTAGTTTTGACAAACTAGAATATGTTCCTGCACATGTAAGTACAGTTACGAATCTCTGTAAGAATCCTAACAATTCTTCTTTCCTCACTACTTCAAATGTTTTAAACTTTCACTAGTATTTCCAACTGAATATACGTTCTACACAACTATCATATTCACCTGTCCTGCCTTGAGCATACAGTTGTGTCAATGTTGGAATTAGACAACGTCTAACTAGAAAGCTGAACTTTTTATATCATGTCAGCAAATCATTAAAAACTATTGTTTTTAGAACTGTTTCCAAAGATTTAGGACACAGTATTGAAACATTCCTAAACAATATGTCATCAAAAAGGAGATGGATGTGTATAATTTCCTTTCTTACTAAAAAAAAAAAAAAGTGTTACTTAAAAAGTAGCCAAGTGTCATAGTCATCAATAGAAATACTTGTTTTGCAATGAAAATGAGGGCACTTCTTTGTTTTAAAAGGTATCCATCTCTTCTAAAATGCACATCCATATATTTTAAGAATAGAAGTAATGTGTATGGAGCAGATTATAGTATGTTTAACTGTGAGTTTCAGTATTTTTACAATTTTATAAAACATTAACTTTGCAAATTTTATCTTTAGGTCTAGTGTAACATATCTGACTAACCAATAGATATTTACTGATGGATGGATAGACTGATTTTTGTTTGTGTGTGTTTTTCTTAATTCTTAGTCATTCACTAATGTTACATTCTCAATGGTTTATTTTAAGAGCAATTAAGGATTGGCTAACATGATTGGAGAGGCACGGACATAACTGTGCTAAAGAATTTACTTCCTCAGTTCAATGATATATGCAGCTCTTGCTATTTAATGTGGAATGCAGGATGAACAAGGATACTGATTTCCAGATGATGAGCTATATGTATGTATAAGAAAGATTCATAGATAGGAGATGCATAGTGGAACTGCTGGCAGCTTGGTAGAAATGAGCACAGTGTAGAAAATAGCTTACATTATCTGTGTTTTACTTTCAGGAATCTACAGGGAAAGGTTTTTCCCATCTTATAAGCTACTTGAGGTGTGTTTGTATAATAATGCGTTATGTAAGCATAGTCCGTGGATCTAAACATAATGGTTAGACAGGAGTAAAGAAACAGAATGTGTCATTTCCATGTATAAGAGGGCATAAAAAAAGAAATCACATGCTTCTAAGCTTTCATTATTTTATTTTAAAATGTTTGATAATAATCTCTTGCTGTCTAAAGTTCCCTGGGGCCTTTTTTCAATTACTTTTTCTGTAGTCCTATAATCTTTTATCAAGGTTTCATTTATTTGAAGAGACAAATGCGACCATCATTGCAAATACAATTGCAATACAGCTCAGTGGTGTTCAGTCCAAGCTACTTAGCACTGGATCATACAGACAACCAAAAATAATTTTGCATTCCTACTGATTCATAATGAGTTAATATCTAAGTCAATGATAATAATCAAAAGACTTCTAATATGCTTTCTTTTTATGTTGAATGACAGACAACTTAGGCAGTCAAGAAGAGTTGTCCTTATTGAATCAGATTTAAAGGTTACGTGGGAGTATCAGAAATCCCACTCGTATACCAGACATTTGTGAAGTGCCCCACTCAACCTAACACTTGTGATCTTTTGCAGTGCCCTGATTACCTATGTAATAATTCATAGCAAAGTTTTATGTTGTGATAGCTTTTTTGTGGCATCAATGCAGTGATTTCTGGTGGTAGTTGTATACAAAGGCAGAGTTTCTTGGTAAAAATCTTTCTAAAAGAAACCAGATTTGGAAAAGGACAGACACTTTAAATCCCTTACTAGGAGAGGAATACCATCTTACCTCTTGTGCTTTTCCACTTCCAGATGTAATTCTTCACTGTTTCTGCAGCTGAAAGTACACTTGACAACTGTGACTGAGTTAGTTCTGTGTATGCAGCCAGTGTCCCAGCTGCAGCGAGCAGAGCTCAGCCCAATCCAGTAATTACAACAGGCTTTAGGGCTACCAGCCTTGTGAAGTCCCACCCCAGTTCAGATTGGTCAGTTCTCAGCTTTTTCAAAAGCAAGCAATACTTTTTGTCAGGGGTGGAGAGGCTGGGGTGTGTGGAGAACAAAGAGGATAGGGAGAATGAAACCATGATGTGGTGAGCAGTTTAACATGAAATTAGAGAAGTAATGGCCACTAGAGCTGACTCCTGATTACAAGCTGAGTTCAGAATCTGCTCAGTTATGACTTACAATTTGCCTTTTAAAACCTTAAATCTTTTCAATTTAGGCAGTTAAATCCAAGGTGCTATTGAGCTCTAGGGGCTCAAACAGAATTTCTAATAAATTTATTTATTTTACTAAAGTAAATTGTCATTGGGACCACTACTCTCACAAATACTTGCTCACGTTGCAGAATTTTGGAATATGTTTTTGAAAATAGAGTTTGTGTGAGAACAGAAGACTGTAGAGAAGCAATGGTTCATAAACTTGTGTCATGTTCTTATAATGATAGATTTCAGTTCTACATTGTTGCATATTCCTGTGTTAAGCATAATACTACATCCAGTTTATGAAAATTAAAACAGTTCTGCAGTTAAAACAGCCAAATGGAAACATGCAATTTTAGTAGTATAGCTGCATAGTATAGAAGATATAATCTCTTGATTGTATGGAAAATTGATTGAAATATATCTTGCAAGTATGTATATGAGTCCCCAGGAAGGTTAACATGAGTTTATTCTTTGGACTGGAAGAAGCCTAACAAAACAAACAAACAAAAAGAATGTAGTTTTAAGTTGAACTGCTTTTCCTATAATACTCTGCCTTCCTTTGCTTTCCTGTCCACCTAGCTGTTATTTTACAAGTTATTTTATGTTCTGTCAAAAAAAAAAATTAAAAAAAAATCATACATTTAATAAGGCAAAACAACCTTGAAAAATTTGTCAAGCACCCATGGCTTGCAGCAAATAATTTAATCCTGTTTTGTTCAGCATAAAATCAATTGGTTATGCATTTTCCTGAGTACATTTAAAAGCTACAACACCTACTGAGAAATGGAATAGGAGAAGAAAGAAAGTAGTACTGGAGAATTAAAAAAAATTCTATTTATATTCATCTTAGTATGCATCTTGCTTGTGGTGAATAGACCATAACACGCAACAACAAATGATTAGAAAGAGCCCAGTTCACTGCAAGCATTGCAAATAGGCATTATGGTTAACTTGCATCTAAAGGGGTAAAGCAGAAATGATAGAACACAGAGTGAATTTATTCAAGAAAACCAGCTTCTACATAAGGAGAATTTGCGGCTGAAGTTTTCTTTGCATCACTGTGGCATTATCCCATGCATGGTATCTTCTGTAGTTTTCCATTACTTTTATCCTCTGCTGCTGTAACAGCACATCCAAAAGAGGAAATGGTTGTGATGCCTAATGACATTCACTCCTTTGGTCAGCAGTGGTTGGATCATGAGGATGCAAAGCAGTAACACATAGTTTTCAATGTATTAACCACAGGCTCTCCATCTGAGTTTACAAATGAAGCCAAGTTGGGTGAGGGACTGCTGTATCTCAGTAGTGCTCTGAGAACCTAATGAATGATTGCTGGCCCAACTGCTCAGTCAGCAAGACTGAGTATCTGTAGGTGTCATTGGAAGTTTTTTAGATTAGTCAAGAAATTGTACGCTTTGCTGGCTCCCTTACAAAATGGTCATGGCACAGTCTTCAGAAATGAAATTTTAATACTGACTGTTTTCTTGCAAATGGTTACACATCACCTTAAGGTATATCAAGTTGTCAGATTTTTAGTCTGTCTAGAGTACAAGGCAAATATTGATCAGGAGAATTGTAGGTATATTGCCATCAAGACAGTTTTATAGTCATCTGCTCATATTCTTTTGACTGGAATAAGTTGTAGAGGGCATTAAGGGGCCTGTAGATGGCTATGCAGAGTTATTTCCTTTCTTTTTGTTAAAATGAGGTTTTTAAAGGATAGTTTGCATGGTCATACCTGAGAATATTTCATGCTATCCTTAGTAACTTGACAATAAGCCATAGGCAGATTGTATGTTTTCTTGACATTGAAATAATTTTTTGTTTCTACTGAAATTCACAGTGCTGAGATACATTGTACTGTAAATATTTGTGTGGTGTGATAATTGGCTGTGAATTAAAACATGTAACATATTTCAGATTTTTAGAAAGAGCTGTAACTTGGAAAACATTGCAAAAGAAGTTGCTGTTAAAATACAGGAAAGGTGAAAAGCTGTGCTGACACGGGGAAGAAATATGAACAGAGACAGAAAGTGTTTTCTTGCTAGATAGCAACATACGAAGCAGTTCAATATCCATGCACCCAGCTCACCACCATGGGCAGCTTCAGGCCAGTGGTGTGGGGCTCTGTGTAATCTGAGTGACACCGCCCTGTGGTAATGCTGCTGTAGCAGGGGGTGGCAAAAAGATTACTGTGGGGCTTGAGCTTTCTTTAATCTCTTCTTAATTCTGGTAACTCAACCACACTTAGACATTTTCTTTCCTGAGTGAAGGAATACAAATGGCACTTGATGGGAACCAGCTAAACCCGTCCTTCAGTGAGTGATCCTCCTAGACTTAGACACTGAATTTTACCCTCTTCAAAAATCTTTAAATTTACTTAATACCTAAAATCACTTGTATATATAATGACTGACTGAAGTTTGTCATTGTGCTACTCATTTGGCAATGAATGAGTGTGGTAACAGACGGCTGCCTGGTCCTGACACCTGTGCAGCCTGTTATGCTCCTGTGCCTTGCCTTTCTGCACGTCTCTTCTCCCAGCGTCATACTTTCAAGGTAGGTCAGGCAGTTACAAAAATGTGCCTGAGGCATGAGTCCTGACTAAAGGGCCATGTAAGCCTAGCAGACAGGTGGAAGGAAGGTTAAGATGACAATTGTATTCATGTGACTCTGTGTTACTGTCCCTTACTAAGTGTCTGAGGAGGAGGAGGAAAGTGCCTCTTTCCATAGGGCACTACTGAGGACCCACTCATGAGGGGCAGAGCAGGCTGGAGTCAGGCCAGGGGCAGGCATTGGAGAGTGTGTCTAAGTTTGTGCATATACAAGTATGTAAAAAGAGCTCCCTGGCACCTGAAATTCTGCTAATTGGGAAATAACAGAGTTTCCAACGAGGAGCCCCAGACCTGGGGATCAAGCTGCAGAAGCATGATGAGTGGTGGTGTGTACAAACCTCTTTCTAGCTGGGCTTCCCTGATTGCCCTGAGTTTCTTTTTTTAAAATAGTCTAGACTATGCTGCTGTTTAGATGGTCCTTCCAGAGTTGGAAAGCATCTTTGTGTGGGTGTTTGTGGTGGGAGGAGGTGTGGATGGCCACATCCATATGACTCAGGGTGGGGGAGGCAGTTGGGCCTGAGGCAGGCCAGTACTGGCAGCAGTACTGACTCAGCATTACTGGCATAGGCCTCCACGTCCTGAATTTGTGTTTAAAGCAGTGCTGTGTTTTCACTTGTGTTTTCAGAGTTGTTGGAAGTGCTGGGTGTTTTTGTAAGTCTTCTTGTATAAGAGACTTGAGAGAAGTACTTCTTATAGCTGCTTTGAAAGGCCCACTCTTTGTATTATAATGCAAATCTCCAAATACCTGCAGTCTTACCTTAGTGTACAAGGCCATGACTTAGGAAGGCTCCCAAATGTGCTGATTAATAGTGCAGCTGACTCTCAATGTAATAAAACATCATCTAATTGTTTTCTGTGGTGCTTGTTCTCTTGTAGTACCTATAGCAAGGAAAGTAACATCTTTGAGAAGGTTTTGTTTTCATTAAACAAGAAGATAACTTAAACCTATTTGCACTTAAAGTTGTTTGGTTTTGGTTTTTTGTTTTGATTTTATTCCATTTCTCAGCCTTTACTTGAGCAAAAACCTCTGGCTGGGATGAAGTGAGAACTTTGCCTGGATAGAGAATGTTGGATGTGACCCTTTATGAGCCCTAGAGTTTTGTACACATTCACACAATATGAGCAGGGACAAGAATGTTGGGAAATACCCACATACCCTTTGATGTATTCTGAATCTTACAGTATGACTAATTTGTTTAGCTTTACAAAAGCAGGCAGGAGAGAAGCAAAATCAATCAATCGTGGTTACGCATTAAGACTTTCTCAGTTTTGCTGCTCAGATTCCTCATTCCATTCTTTACAATGGATTTAATGTATATAAAATACCAAACCCTGTGAGGTGGGGCAGAGTAATAAAAAAAAAGTCACTGCGAATTCAGAGTATTTGGTACTTCAAGGATTTTTTTTTATTTTTTTTTCAGGGCAACCTAACTGTATTGCACAGCTTTTCTTTCAAAATGGACATCAAATGCATATAATTTATAGTTCACATTTTCTAGTTTCATGTAATTTACAGTGTTACTACATCAGAGATCTTACCAATACCAGACAAGCTGGATGCTCACTGTCTTAATGTAGTTTAACACCAACTTACCAGACCCATCTGCTCCCTAGAATGCCTGATCTAGAGTAACCAGCCTGATTATCTTCATCATGAACTCGTGGAGCTATCTTGGTTTCTGACTTCTGGGCTATGAACTTCATGGAAACAAAACAACGTGGCCTCTGACATTCATTGACAATTGTGATATGTATCTCAGGATTGGCATAATTTAGTCTAAAACGAAACAACTGCTAAAGGGAGTTGTTCTTCTCCCACTTGCCCATGACAACATGGACCAGGTGCTGGTCTTTATGTAGTTGGTGAGAGCATCCTAAAGACGCAATTTCACATGATACTTGATTCTGTGTGACTGTGGGTTGTAGCTCTCTCCACCTCATTTATTTCCACCACTGCCTCATGTTGGGTTGATTGTGCAGCAAAAGGGTAATTTGGATCAATTGACTGGTAAAACTGAAAACTAGCCTACCAAAAAAATGGGCATGTCTTTCAATCATGTCAGCAGGTAAGGTCATGACTGAGAAACCTAAATGAAATTGAAAGGAAGAAGCAGAATAAAGAAAGCATGGGAACAAAAAACATAAGCAGAGTTTTCCTTAGCAGCAGCAGCCTATCCTTGCACCAAAGTAGATACAGTCTGCATTGGACAACTGCCTAGAGTTTCAGATATGTTCACTAATGAAGCACCACACTTTCAATTAAACCATCCACATCTTTTAGGGCTTATATCCCCACATGCACTCTGTTTTTCTGAATCTTTTATGGAAAGGCCAGGAGATGAACATCAGCTCTATGCTCTTCATGTAAATGATGTCATCAAGGAAACAGACATTAGGTAGGAAATAATGGGAAGAGATGTGGTAAATCTGTGCTTGCAAATAACTCATAGAATACACCTAAGGATAGTCAGTGTGTTGCACCATGTGACATATAGCTTTGTAAAAACAAATAGAGAAGAAAATTTTGCTGACTTAAATGAATGCACTTCCTAATACCAGTCAGAAGTCATTAGCTGTGTAGGTCACAGGATCTATTCTTACAGTTTTAGCATGACCAAACGTAAGTATACTGACAACTTAAAAGCTGCATCAAACACTTACTGCCATTGCTACTAGGCAACCAAATACAGTACCCTTTGAAGGCATTTGGAAGCTGTTGTAATTGGCATATTTAACCTCAAAACAGGTTCTACCTCAGGGTAGAAACTGAAACCCTGCTCACCAAAATTATAAGCTTTCCAGTATTCCTAATGCTTGGGTAGTCATGCTACAGAAGAAGGACTGAATGTTGAAACCACCTAGTAAGCATACTTGAAATACAAAGCATACTTCAATATACCCAAGAATATACAAAGAGTATGGGGGTGAGGCAGGAGTGAGACAAAGGAAGAGAACAGTAATTTGAAGGAAGCCATTTTTATCTCCTATGTTTCTCCTAGCATAAAAGAACATTTGAGTGGACTATATCCAGAATGAACAGAGTCAACTGTGAGTCACCTCTGAAAGTACAGCTCACTTGGAGGGTAAATGTTGTTTTAACTTTACAGTTTTTGAGTAGTGTTATCCATGTCAGATTTACTGAGGTTTTTATATACTTATCATAATATCTTGTACTATATAAATTTTTTGATCTACATCTTGCAAAAAAAAAAAAAAAAAAAGAGAACCCTAAGGCTAATTTTCTGTAAAGTACATGTCTGGTGTTTATGTGGCCCTTTTTGCTTTTTAATTGACCCATTAATTACCTTCAATTCATGGATTTCATGCACTGCTCCCTCAGTCTCATGGGAAACTGTGAACACACTTGATTATCCCTCTCCTATGGAGTGGAGGTAGGACTATTCTGGTATGATTTCTGTTATTTGAACATGTGGACTGTGAATGAAGGCTCTTGTTCATTTTCGGTTTTTTGTTGATCTAACATAATCTTGTTCTTTATTTTGACATTAAAGATTGATAATATACAGAAAAATAACCCTGTCATGTATCATTCTGTATTATACTGAGAAAAAAAAGATATGAAATCATAGAAAGGCCTGTTCCTGTTCACATTTGGATTGGTAGTAGAAATAACAAATATTGTTGAAAACAGAATTATGTATGAACTGAAAACATACATAATAACAAAGCCATGCTCAGGAGAGATGAGGTCCTTCTATTTGCTTAATTAAGGTGTAAGGCAATATGCAAACTTGTGGCAATATAATACTGTACTGAAATATGGATGCTATTTCTATAATTTAAGGGACAAATATTGTGGCTATATGTGGACAGAACATGAGTGCTTTCCATCTACTCATGTGCTGTGGTTTCCACAGGAAGAAAACCTGGGTGCTGTGTGGAGGAGGGAGCCTTCTTACTTTCTAATGAGTTCTATGGAGACATTTCTGGAGATGTGCCATGATGTGCACCTGCCCTGCAGCCTGAGTTCAGAAACATGGTAAGTTTGAAAGATAGAATTAGTTGAAATTGATTGCTTACATCAAGTGTCAAGATTGTACCTGTTTACTTTTTTCTACAGTATCCTTGCATGGCCAGAGGTCAGTCATGTTATGCTACCAGATGTGTGGTTCTGCCCTCAACCTTTTACTTTGACTGTTAGATTCATCTAACTGTTAATTTAATACTGTAACCCAAAATTTCTGTCGTGTCCTGCAGTTAAGGTTGGGTTTTGTTTTTTCATTACCCTTGTGCTTTTTGAAGTATGGTGAACAGACACTGGAAGGTCAGACCGTATGAGTTGAACCACTTAGTAGTTATATCTTTGGTCTACTAGGGACTCTTCAAAAATGTTTAGAAGAAGTAGGGAAGAGCAGGTGGATGAAATAAGCCCCTTGATGTCTTAATTCAGCTGTGACCTGACCCCTAACATACTCTGTGTATCATAATCAACAGGGCTGACAAACAGTAGACTGTAGAATAATTGTGTCATTGAGTTTTGTCTACTCCATAAAATGTAGCTATACTCTGGCTAAAAAAAGGGGTAGCAAAAAGTGGATTTCAGTCCCAAGTAATGAGAATTTGCTTTATATAGTAATTAAGAAAGTTATAGTAGACAAGCTGAAGTAAATATTATATATAAGTAATACTGAAGGAGTAGAAAATAGAATAGCAATTAAAGTGGAAGCTAGCATATAAGGTCTGTTTGCAATTCCCATATGTACAACTGATGGTCATTGATTTAGTTCTGTTTTCCTTGTGGATGATCTGTTTCTATAAAAAAAAATAACATAATATTTAAATACACCTGGGAGGATCACTTTTTCCCCTGTTTTGTAGAAAGTCAGTGAATCAAAGCAAAACAGTGTTTCAATTTAATAAATTTATTTAAATTTTTTTCTGTTTCACACACAGTATTTCATCACAGTACTAATGTATCCTTTGTTTTTCTTTCCTGCTGCTGTACGTATAATTAAATGAATGGTGGGGTTATGTATGCAGTGGCAGTAGAAAAGTTTCTGCAAGCTGATTTTAATTCACTGGAAAGGGAGAGAGCAACAAAAGATAAAATTATATTTATTTGAATGATACATTGGGCTGTGGTGGGTTTACACAATGCTTACAACTAGCACAAAGAAGCAGGTTCTGCGAATATCTTTTTAAACAGAAGAGGATATTCTTTCAGCCTTCATTGTAGAGTTTCTTCCTGAATTACTGGTAATTTTCTGCACTCTTAGAGAGCTATATAATCATATAAGGTCAAAACACTGTACTGGGAAGCCTAATAGCAAAAGAAGTCAACAAAACCATGTCTCCATGGACCTGAAACTGTAGTAAGAGGTCAAGAATGAAAATGGCAAATTTATGAAATAGTATTTAGCTGCTTTTTGAAGAAGGGAAGGTATTTTCCTGGTAACTAACAGTAAACTGTTTTGTTGAATGTATTGAAGGTGCCTCTTTTGCCATAGAGATTAAGATTTTAATCTCCTAGTTAGCTTCTTATTCCTATGATATAAAAAAGTCCTAGTTCCAAATAAAGAATGCACTCTTGTGAGTACAAGGGGGTTGAATTTGCATATGACTTTTACAGACCTGTTTCCATTTGAACAGGTGATTTCCTAAATAGGTCCTTCTCAGAAAGATTCTTTGTGGTGTTTTGCTGGCTCTGCAAAGGATAAATTACCTTTAAGTCTCCCTTTCATCATCACCATTATATCTGAGAGAGAGAAACAGACATTTTGATATGTGTCTAAGGGTTTTGTTGATACAAGAAGAAAGGTTTATTGTTTCCTTTTTCTCATACAGGAAATAATTATAGTTTACTAGAAATAAGTGAAGGATCTTAATATGTGAAAGTGTTTTTCATTCTCTAATACTTATGTTCATATGGTATTTTATAGAATTACAATACATTGTTTTAAACTGCCACAAGTTACTGAAAATATGATTTTTACAAAGATAAAAAAATCTGAAAAATCATCTAAAAAAAAAGGAAAAAATTGGAAAAAAAAGGAGTAATATTTAATTTCATAAGATATTTACTGCTTCTAAAGGCTTGTAAAGTAGAATTTTTGTTTAGTTATTGTATTTTGCTTTTTTCAAATCTAGATTATTTTAGCTCTACATGTTTTTTTAATGTAAGTTTTTTTTCCTCTTGTGACTTAGTTTGGCTTGTAGTGGTTATAATTTAAACATTTTTCCCCTTATCTTTTGAGTTTTAAATTTGAAAATATTAGTAGTTGATGGTGAGACAAAACAAAAGAAATTCAGTGATCTACAGTGACACTGGTTTCATTAAACACAAACCCTTGCTTTCTAAAAATATTTTTAAACTTTTAAGTTGTAAAGTTAAAAAAAAAAAAAGAGTAGACGTATTGGAAGAATATGCATGAGATTTATACAGTGATAAATTCTTTATCTTTCATTTTAATTTTATTTGAGTTATATACAAACAACTTTTTTAGTTGTTTGTTTAAGGCAAATTACCAAAGAAGTGATTTATATTTGTTTGTTCAATAAAGATCTACCTTCAACCAAAATCTGGAAAAAATTAGGTATCTTTAATAAGAGTCCAAAATGATCTAAGAAATATTAGTATATAAGTAGTTTGGAAGCTGCCCTGAGGGCTATTCAGTTTATATTCCCTATTGTTCTGTGCAGAAGTCTTCTTGCTACTTGTAGTTTGTGATGTAGTAGGTGAAGTTTCCGAAGGAAAAAAAGGCCAAAGCAACACCAATGTATCTTTGTGACACAAAATCATAGGTATTATGGTCAGGTCATGGTGAATGGTTCTGGCTACAAGAGAAGCTAAATAATTAGAGGAATGACAAAAATACCTACCCAAAATCATGAAAGCCTATACAAAACCAAGTTCTGTGAAATAAAATGATAACATTCAGAATCTTTACTCATCAAGATTAGGACTGCAAACTTTACATGCGACAGGGACATCTGACAACATGGAGTTTGTTGCTTTGAGAGCCAAGAGAGGGGCATCAGATTAGTGGTCTAATCGTTAGTAACATCTACTGCCAATAGAAATGAGCATCTTTGAAGTTATTACTTCTTTGCTTAGGAAAGACAATGACATGGAAGGATATAAAGTTTCTAATATTAATTCTGATTTGAAAATTATTAAATGGGGCAAACACAAATGGGTAAAGTTGTGTGATAGCCAAAATCACTGAAGTACTAAACAAGAAAGGATGTATGTAGTACAATGGTTTTGGTTTGTGGTTTTTTTTATTTAATCACATATATTTGTAATTACTGCACTGTATTTGCAACTGCATTTCTTATGCTTAGGAGTGTTTGACAGCAAGGATGTGGATGTTGTGTAAATTAACTGTCTCCTAGTTGTCACAAGATGAACAGTAACTTTGATTAATGAGCAGTTCAGGTGTGCTGGGACTCATTACTGAGCACCCTGTCTAGTCCAGTTCATTAAAGACTGGTCTTGCAGAATAACTATGCAATACAACTCAGGATATGTTCTAAATCATAGCAGTATAATAAGATAGTGTAATACATTCCACATAGTGGAACAGGCCAAGATATTTCAAGCTGTGAGAATTTGAATCAGGCCGTCTCCTTACCTCTTCCCTTTCTTCTTTAGACTTACATTGAGGAGGTGGTTTGTATACAAGCTGAATCACATGAACAGTATCTCTTTCTTACAGGAACTAATTTAATAAATGTATACTGTTCTCTTGATCTTTTTCCTTCCTGATTTATTTATTCAGCCTCTAGAAACTGCCTACAAGTGAATTGGGTTTTGTAAAACCTCTCCATCTCTCTCTCCTATTTATTCAGGTATTCAAGTTTGGGAAATACTTGCTAGCTGGAGAAGTTACTTTAGCGAGGTCTAGATGGTGCATTTGGGCTTGAGTTCATGGATTTAAACTCATCTCAACTTTTTGTGACTTTCTTTGAATTGACTAGCATATCATTGTAAGTTATTGGCTGATTAATAATAAAAAATAAATGATGAATTCTTCAGTGATGTGCTGCAAGCCAATTCAAGTAAGAAAAAATAATTAAATGCACATTTTGCATTTCATAGAGAGATTTACTTATGTTGGAACAATAAGTTATGCTTTCTGTAAAACTTCTATTAAAATAAGTTAAATTAGATTTTAGAAAGAAATCATCAAGCTGGACTTTTCCAGGCCATTCTTTAGGCTGTTCCATCTCAATGCAATGGCAAATGAAAAAGTGAAACTTGTTAATTTACCTTCAAGGGGAAAATAAATCAGAATTTTTAGGAAACAAATACTGCTTTTGAACTGCAGAAAAATCCAATCCATCTCACTGGTCAGATGTTTGGTGAACTAATTTCAAACTAACACACTGCGGTGCCCAAAGAAATCTAAATCTGTAAAATTAATTAGCATGTAATTACATGTTTCAGACTATAGATTTTCTTCTAATGGTCTTGACATAGATGTTTTGATCTGTTGTCTATTTGTTATTTTTACATTTGCATGGACTGTTTGTTTCCAGAATAATAACTTTTGCACAGACTTTGGTTTTAGAAATTCCTGAAGTTTCATTGCTAAAGTAAGTACTTCTGAAATTGCTGTAAAGCAGAATTTCAGCTGGCGGGGTGTAATATGAAAGGGTGTGACAGGAGGCATTGCTCCCTGAAATATGTATCAGAGCTCCTTTATAGGCCTTGAGTGTTGACTTTTCCTACCAAAATATCCACCTCCTCACCCACAACTGTTCACAATGCCAGGATGAAACAATCAGTTCATTCATCAGTTCATAACATAGGCATTCCAACATTTGTTGCAATTCTTCCCGATATTGTTGATAACATTCTTATAGACTCAATTCATGATTGGATATACCTTTTTGGAACACTTGTTATTCAGTTTTCATGCTCATTTTTAATGCCAAGTACATTTTCTGCCACTAATAAAAATACTAAAGACTGGGAATACAACCTCTAGACTGATGATGATTTGCACTGTGTAATTAGCTACAAGAAATGATCTAAACCTGACAGAGAAAGAAATTAAAAAAACCAACATGTAAAATACATGTTATGTCATAGATATCAGATTAAGCTATGATTTACCTTTAATTTTTAATTATGTTAACAAAAAATTACCAGAGTTGCCCAGATCTGGACAATTTTTTGTTGGAGAGTGGAACAAATTGAAATAGATAGATATGTGAGAAAAAGCACCTCCCAAAGCAGTACCACTGAAAACAAAGAAAAATATATCCTAGGAGCAAGGAAGGTGACCTGGAATGTTTTTATATTGATCTTGATTAAGTTTTTAAATTTGTGGTCATAGTAACTGCAGTGAAGACCATTTTAAAAGTGACCCAAAGCTCTTGGAAAAGAAGCAGAAGATTAGACCATCACTCATATTTAATAGCAGACAGATAATAAGTTGAGTTGATTTCCCTTAAGCCATACAATTTTTCCTTTGCATTTTATTGTAAGCTTTAATATTTTAACTTTGAGTTTGCACCTATAAGCTGGAAAATGGGTTTGGTTAGTGCTTTTATTAGACTGAATGAGATAAAATGTCTCTTAGTGCACTCAAAAGCAAAATGTCCACTATGATGAAGGTATCTACTGAACTACATGAAACAAAAATATTAAAGTTGACATAATAAATACAGGCCTAAATGCTGATGAGAGACCTGTTTCTTAGCTTGATTCTTCTCTCCATTTTAATAAAGCTATTCCCAAGTTACTGCTTTTCTGAGTAAAGAATTAAGCACATAGAATTCTTCAACAGATAGGTTAACATTTTAAACAGATAATGGGTCAGGTTCGTGCCATCTTGCTTCTGTAAGAAGAGCAAGGCCTGTTCATTTTAATGTTTAATATTAATCATCAGTATTAGTAATTTTTTCTGATCATTCAAGATATGTAACCATCATAGTGTGGCAATATAGTGACTGTGTACATAATTGTGCATAAAAATTTTATATCACTTAAATCATATAAAATTAAATAATTCTACTTTTATTTAGAAACTAGGTATAGGGTACTTACTGACTCATGGCATGAAGCTAGGTAGTAACAGAATAATTACTTGCTAATTGGTATGTGATTACATTTACATTGTCTTGTCACAACTGTAAAAGACACCCTAATTGCATCTCAAAATAATGGTTTAGTCCATCATGTTACCGTCCGCTTAACCAAATGGGAAATAACACTATTTAATTACTTTGAATTATGATCTTCAGACTCTAAACATTAAAGGAGTTGGGTTTTTGGGGAATGGAAATTTCTGAAGAAACTATTTCATTCAAAACAAAGTTTGAAGAAACATCTTGTAGAGTAGTGAGAGCATGAAATTAAGCTCCTAATTGCAGGGTGTTTCTGAACTCTTTATTGTATACCATCAGACTATTAAAGGTAATATCTTTTACATAATGGTATCAATTTAGTGAACATTTGTTATTGAATATTTCAACTTACAGTGTTTTAAGCTACACTTCTAGTCAATTTTAGAATCTAAAACTGGTGCTTCATAACCCCAGGGAAACCACTTAAGTCAACCTAATGGCATACAGTAGCACCTTGGGGAGGATGCAAAGTGTACACTAAGCATTTTCTACCCAGGTCCCACTTGTGTTCTCCACCCCAAGAAGCAAGTTGGAAAGATAGGCAATTCTCAAGGGAGGTGGTATCATGCCCAAAATTTAACCTTCACAGTTGCTTTCATCTGTAGACTCAAGACTAATAGACTTCTGAATTCCAAATACCATTAAGGAATACCTGTTTTTCAAAAACGTAGACATAGGAATATATACAGTTTTTGAAGTTGAAGTTTACAAATTATAAAAGCTCCTGAATGCTCACATGTGGAAATGATGTGGGGTTTTTTTCCAACTCCGATCTGTGGGAGACATTCAGATGGCATTTAAAAACCTCTTTCAAGTAAAAGCACCATCCTAAAAAATGGAAAAAAAGTTGAGTTATAGAAAAAACCACATTTCTTTATATTATTCTGATACATAATAATGTAGAAATAAGTAACCTGACTTTCATGTTGCCAAACCCGATATAGGCTGCCAGGCGAAAACTAGATGACAGATACCATAGAAGAAAATCTAAAATTAATGGGTGAGATGGGAGTAACTTCTGCTAGATCCAAAAATTTTTTTGAGTTATGGAGTCAATGCTGCTGTCTTAATAATTATTTAGTTATCATAACTGAAAACAAATATGGAAAAAAAGAAAAAAAAAGTATTTTTAATTTCTTTCAAATAACACATTTAAAGCCATATAGCTGTTTCATGCACATTCTATTTGAGAATAGGCTTGCTTGGAGTGATATAGTTGATATGTTTGATTAATCTTAGTAACAGAGAAAGCATAGAAAGGTTAGTACCATGTGTCCTCTTACTTCTACTTCATGCATTATTTCACAAATTATACTTGCAGTGTGAGATGTCTACCGTGTTGAGAGCTGGTCTTTATACAAACTTTATAAATTCTTAGCAATTTCTAAATTGCTCAGAAACCAGGTGTTTTAAAGTTGATTTAGTTAAACTGAGAAGGAATAATATGTTCCAGTTAAAAGTATATTCAAAATCTGATTTTCATTACTCTGGTTCAGCTCTTATTTAGACAGGAAGTGTGTTATGAGATTTTGTTTTTTTATAGGCAAGGCTATTGGCTTGATTAGTGTCAGCAGCACTTATAAGATGTATCAGTTCTTTTCCTCTGAGATACCAAGAAGCAATTGTTTTTTCTATCCCAATGTGTTATAGAGAAATACACACATCATCATAAAAATCTACTTCCATTGTAATGAAGACAGAATAATTTGATAGGTATTGTTGCAAGACATCAGACTGATAATGAAGGCTAACCATGTGCTCAGTGGTGCTTAGAAGAGGCACAAGTTCATTAGTATTTTTGCTGTTGCTGCTGCAAGTGTTGTCAGCAAAAGTATTATTTCTGTAAATAGTTGCCCTTCCTGTCTGTGTTTGCTCTAGCTGCCCAGGAATCAAGTGTGTACAGAAGGATAAAAGAAGTGCTAGAAGGGTAGAGACTAATAGTAAGGAACTTAATGTAATAGCAGACACTGGGGTCTTCCAAAATCTGGACTCCATGACTATATCATGTTCCATTACTTTCAATAGCAAACAAATGTTGCAAACAGAATGTTGCTTTGTAAACTGAGTTGCTGTTATCTAACACACATTCCATTACAAACCATGTTCCCTACTTTCCTAAGTGGTGACTCCTCTCAGTTAACTTTATCCTCATTTCTCTCTCCACTGCATCTCTGTGTTCACTCAAAGCTCTTCAGACACTATCCTTCATTATCTGCAAACACATGGGGAAAATTTTTCACTCTCACAGCCACAACCAGAAAAATTGTTTCACATTGCAGGTATTTGCAGATTCTTTGGACTATCTGAGGTGGAGTGTGGGAAAGTTGTCTTTATTTTTCACTCTTTTTCCCACTGAAATTCTCAATTTTTTTTTTTTTTTTAAATGAAAAAAACCCACTTAAGTGAAACATTACGCTCTAGTGTGTCATTTTCTGTTACAGAGTGTATGTTCCTGTGCATCTTGGTTCTAAACATCAGTTAATATCTTAAAATACATGTAGTGAAAAGCATATGAAGACTTAAACATCACTATGAAGTTTTAATTCATGTATGAAAATGTTAGACATGCTGAATATGATGCTTAATTCAAGCCTTACTATATGGAGGAAATTTTTTGAACAAATGTAACTTTTTTTTTTTAGATAATAGCTTTAAAAGTTTTCAGACTTCTTCCATTTCTAAATCCTCTGCTGAAACACATATTTCTCTCATCTCTTCTAAGTCACCTCTTTCCGATCCCTAATGGCTTCCCCTCGCCTGCCCTTGAGTTATAGACCATTTCTGAAATGCTGTATGACAGTACTATCTTGCAGTGTTTTCAAAAAAGAAAAATTGGCTGTTTATCTCTCAAAGTCCTGAAAAAGAACTTTTGCTCTTAGCATTTTCATGAGGTAGAGGGCCAAGTTTGGTTTCTCATTCCACAATATCAAATGGGAAGACAGTATAGGGAAAAGTAATACAGGTAACTAATCAAGGTCCCAGTCCTGTAAAGAACTAAAATTTTCTTAAGAGTATTCTCAGTCTTCTAAGTATTCTCAGTTCTCACAGAAGACAGTGTAAGCCAAGCACACTGAGCAGTATCCTCAAGATCTGAAATGTAACGGTGTTTAGTCTGAACTGGTGCATATATACTAAAAAAGATTCACCATATGGAAATCAATACTGAAGGAGGTAGCTGATCCAACTTGGTGACTTACACTAGTAATTAATAACTTTCCTCGTTTCTTAGCTGAATAATAATCAGCAGTAGATTTTGTGCATTTTCACTGCTAATTAGGAAAGTCTTTAGTAATATATAACTTTTCTCTGTGAAGGGAAATAATTAAATCAGTGCAACCAAATCACTTTCGATCATCTCACTGTAAGCTCAACATGTGTAAGTCCATCACTATTAAGAAATTTTCTGCCTTGAATATATGAATTTTTACTGTCTTTAACACATAATGTTTTAAAATATGGGCATTAGAAATTGCTATATTGTTATAACAGTGACCTTGATAGTGTTACACAAAGCTGTTTACTGACTCCTCCTGGATGGTTTAGTGTAAAAAGCCAAGTATAATCTTCTGAGTTGCTCTCAGTTTCTTTCAGCTGTGTCTTTTATGTACCATTTGTTGCAAAAATTAACTTCTTAAATTAACTTCTTAAACATGTTATTGGGAGGACTGTGCAGATCTACTGCCCCTGAAGGTACCACTCAAAACATGTACAAAAAGTCTAGTTAGCTATTGTTTCTTCTGCGTGTTCTTCTTGCATCCAACTTTCCTCTGCCATTCAGCCTTTCAGGATTCGTAGATTATAATTCTGATGCCTCCTTTTGTGATCACAGGAAATTTTGCACTTGGCGAGTGCTAAAACTCGCTCTCTAGGATTTTGCTAGCATCAGAGTGTAGCACTATACAAAGAGTATTTGTTCTGAGTTAGCTTGGTCTTCCATGTATAGCTTTTCATTAAACTAAACTTACTTTTTAATAGTTCTATATTAATTTCAAATTGTTCACCTATAAGGAATGACCTGTTAAAGGAGTTACCTGTTTCATTCTTCTCTTGAAATTTGACATCACAAGATTACTGTAGGCTTTTGGGGGAAAGAGGCTTCAGAATGAAACTTCCACTCCTTTAGACTCTTTTAGGTGTTTCATTATTCGCATCCTTTTTCTTGTTCCTTCACAATTAATTTTTTTCATTAGCAAGTCCTTGACTGAACCATTTCAAGCAGAAGAGATGAAAAAGCATGTAAATAATGAAGTGATACATACTTACAGAGTGGGTACAGGTGTTCTTAGCAGGTTATTGCTTTTAATGATGCTTAAAGCAATTTAGTATCACAGAAGAAAGCCAGCTCCTCTCCTTCAGCTGAACAAAACCAAAATTGTGTTTGGTTTTGATACTGGCAGAGCACTATGTGCAGTATTTTACCAGTAATTTCTCATCTCTTCAGACAAATGCCAGAAACTATTTCTGTCTGATGATGATTATCTCTCAGATCCTTCTAAAAGAAGTTCTTAATCTGAGAATGGAGAAGGGCAACCTGTATTTTAGTGAGAGAGAGTTGAAGTGGTAAACCCAAGCTCAGTTAGGGAGAAAAAAGGTGACTGTGAAGAGGGTGAGAAAAACACTCCTTTAGTGCCTCTTAATCAGTGATCCCAAATGCATTGCAAAGTTTCACAGTGCTGTGCATGGCAGAGAAATGTTACACACTGAAAAACTGAGACACAAGGAGGAACTTTGAGTATGGGCTACTAGTGAAGACTGCAGCCAGTCCATGGCAGAGTCAAAACCAGTTGCTCCATTAGAACAGTGTGCCTAGTGCTGGTTTTGTGTTTTTAGTCCATGGTTTCTGAATTTTGTTTATGGATGAAGACCCACTGAGAAAATAGAGATGAGAAAGGGAAACTATTAAAAGGGCATGAAATTTAACCTAAAAACTACTACCTTTTCATGAGCTGTGTGTGATCTCCTCTCACAGGGTGCTGGCAAAGACAGAGGTCTCTTGCTGCCTTATATTAAAATTTTAGACAGTACATGTCATGCATTAATTCCTTTACAAGTGATAAAGCTGTCATTTCAATTAAGCATTTAAAGAAAGTGCATCACTTATGGTGGTGATACATCAACAAACAAGTAAGCAAGGATCCTGTCAGCATTCCAGCTCTACATGTAAGGTGCAAAACAGACAACTTTCTGGGTATTGTCTTTTCCTGTGAGACCCCCAAGTTTCTAAAGGAGAGAATACAGTTTTTTGCAGTAGCAAAACACAATAGTTTCATTCAGCAGCTTTGGCTGAAATAGAACTGCAGTGTTTGGCCTTAGCAAAATTAAGCAAAAACTAGAAGAGCCATGACTAACAATGAAGAGACAGGAATATAGAGTAGCTCTACTTCCAGATTATACAAATATCTTCTCTTTTTCTTTTTTTCTTTTTTTTTTTTTTTAATAGTAAAAATAGAAATTCGGTATTTATAAAATCTAAAATAAAATTTTGAATAAAATATTGAAGTGTTTTAGTGAAAGATGCACATATTCCTAATTAAGCGTAAAATAGTCTTCTGTAATATATAGTAGAAGACCTTAAGAATGCACCTCTCCATATACATTGTTTCTAAACATGATATAACTGCATATTACTTCAAAAGGAAATACTTATAAATAAGATAGAAATCTTGGAAGTATTGCTTGATTATCTATACTTTCACCTTCAACAAAATAGTCTTATCTTTGACGAGATGCCCATATTTGTTGTTTGAATCCTGACCAAATGATTTCTTGCTCTCAAATGTATTACTGGTACTTCACTTACAACTTGCAGTTTAAGCATCTATTAAATATTTGATGTGCATCACAGATAACCATGGCTAATGCTTATGCATACATTTTCCAAAATATACCTTTAAGGCATAGTATAGTAAATTTACAGTGGAACGGTAACCGTAAAAGCTGCATTCTAGTCTGAGTGTACAGTTGGTATTTTATGACTAAAGCTGTTACTTCTGTAATGCTTAATGTTTATCATTGGATAAGTTAAAAAAACACCACCACCACCACCAAAAAACCCAAAACCCCATTAAGTCGAGGTGCTTTGTTTCTAATTAATCTAAATATGTCATTTTAAAAACATATGGATATGAAATAGATATTATATAGCAAAGCCACTATGGGTATAAAATTTAATTGTTGGTATATCTGAAAATTCTGAAGTTCCAATAGGTTTGCAATAAATAAATGAATTGGAATGGGTTTATTGCTAGCTATTTTTATTTTAGTATTGAAATTTTCATCCTACAATCTCAAATGAGTACTCGTGCCGGGGAAGACACCATTATAAAGTACTATATGAGGCTTTATTTGCAATTTGAGAAATAACACCTAAATTGAAGCATGTTTGTGGACATACAGGCTCTTGAATATGAATTTTAGCAGTTACTCTTGACTTACGTTTTTATGATATAGAGCAAATTCCATCCCTTCAACTCCTCAGGTGAGAGTCCAGATGCCAAACTTCTGTCATAACCACTTTTTATAGCCTACTAAATGCTTTGTAGATCCAGAGAGCTCATTCTCCTGGGTCTATGTTTTTCTTGGAGGAGGGAAGGGAGAACTTTTTCAGTTTTCACTTTATCAGACTCAAGACAATGAAGGCAAATACAAAGTTAAAGAGAGTATAAATAATAAATGCACAGATATCATAGTGGTTTAGTATTTTCCCCCAAACTATGGCTTTATGTTAATTCAGTATTATCAGTGTGCTATTTTGTATTAAAACTTCCTATTTTTTTAATGATGTAGTGATCACAGATGTTTCAACATAGAGAAGAAAAACAGTACAGTAAACTGGTATTTGAAAATCCAACTGTTCTTATTTGTAAATTATAATATAATCAACTAAAATATCTTTATTGCAGCATGTGTCATAGCGTGTATCATAAATCATTTCCTTTTTTCACTAAAATATTAGTAGATTCAAACTTAGTATTCACTGAAGATAAGCTAATGCTATTCTATTATACGCTGTTCTTATGACAACTTTGGGCCCTTAGGTGTGTCTTACACTTGAAGGTAAACAAATTTCTCACATGTCTTTCTTAGACAACTTAGAGTTGCTTGGATACAGCTGGTGCTATTCAAGTAGTCTGCTGCAATGTTGTCAGCATAGACATTTTGTTACATTGATTTATAAATGCATTATCTGTAAAAGCAGTTCAGCCTTTTAGATGAGCAAAGGATAGGAGCCAATAGTACGTAAATCAGTTTGCTTTTTATGAGAGATGTTGGTTTCCCAGTGTCTTAGAGAAGAGTTGGATACGTTACAACAGATGAAGGTTGAATGCTAACAGTGTTTATTTACCTTTTAACATTACTGTCCTAGGAGGTATCTTTATCTGTATCATTCATTAATTTAAGTTCTGCAAATTACAAAGTTAAAAATACCAATGGTAATTGTCACATCAGTTGAGACATGGCATTTTACAGTTAACATTTTTGCAACTCTTCTTTAATTTTCCTAGTTCATTTCATATATACCATATTTTCAATCTTTATCATGACAGCACCCTTAGAGCTTTGGAGTTTTACGCTTACAGTGCATATTGATATAATAACCTAAGTCACAGTGATGCAGATTGTCTTCATATACCAGTTTAATATCTCTGAGAGCTGAAATTAAAAACGTTATAATAATTAACTTCACTTGTAAAAAATACAACTTTGTCAGGAGTTCCACAGGTCAATTCCTAGACTTCAATATAAAGTAACTGTTTTGGTGGGGTCACTGTCAGAAATATCAATGAACAGCAGTGCCTGTGTGAACACTTAGAGGAGATGATATTGTAAATTGAGCATGCTGCAGGACTCTGCAGTGAAAAATAATTCAGAATTATAGTGGCAGTCACAGAAAACCTTGCCAGCCGTATGTATCAGCTCCCCTGTACAATTTTAAACATGATGTAATTAACATAGGAAAGTCACTGCTGAAAAGTATTTTTGAGGCTGAGAAACATATTTTTATAAATATTAGTGGCTTATGATTTGTTCTCTGAAGTATGTGGTACTCATCATTGTTTGACGCATGATTTTAGTACCATCTTAGTCTGCTTTATAATAGCTTGAATTAAATTAATAATTTAGCGTTTAATTTAACATAGCATGCATTAAGCTCCATTGCAAAAAGTGCATTATTTACACAGCCTACAGTAAGGGCCTTAGATCAGGGACATGGTGTTTAAGCAGTTTTACTGGTGTCATAATGGTCATTTACAACTAGGAATCAGTCAAGGTATCTCTGAGGTTGTTCTCTGTCCACATAAGAGACCATGTTAAGTCTCTGCATGCCCAGCACTAGGTGAGCACATTGATTGTTTTGGATCAGCTTTTCTCCTGGTTTGTACTGTAGAATTGAGATACTGAGATCCAGTAAATTCTATGCCCAAAAATATAATTTCACTAGGAGTTTTTCTTGAATTACAGAGACAGTTCCATTAATTCACTGAGGGAATATGGCCTTATAGGGACAGACTCTGTTAACAAGTGCTAAGACTCTAGCGTTCACTGGTGTTTCCAGAAACAGCAGGTGGGTATTTGGAATCTTTCTTGCAAAATACAAGATTCTTCATAATGAGAGTGAATGTCAGCAGGGTGAACAAAGCTTCAGAGTAAAAGCCTTTCTGCTGGAATCTAGTAAGAGGTTACCTGAACAGAGAACAAGTTGCAAATGCTGTTTATTTTATTGACTAGTAGTGACACCTTCTATTTATCAAATGCATGCAATTTTCCTTTCCATAGTGTCCAATAATGCATTGCGTTATAACAAAATGGAGACTGTTTGTTCTCAGTTTGGTCTGATGAGTTGGGTGTTATTTAATTATTGTAGCTGACCAGAATAGACAAGTAGTGTTCGGTGTAGTGCAAGAAATGAGTATTGTGCATAGGTCTTTATTTCAGCATAACATATCACATCTTATACCTACTTGTGCTGCATTTTGCACTAAAATCTACTGTACTTTAAAACCAAGCTTTATTTAAATTCTCTGTAGGCCTCTGCAGGTGAGTGATTTGAGGCAGGAGCTGTATTTGTGTTGTGTGTTGAATTCATACCACAGTGGGTTCCCCAACTCCCAGATTGATCATCTAGGTGCTACTACAATAAAAAAGTAATAATGATAATAATAAAATTAACTGCTATATTTAGCTGTGACAAGCTGAGCATGGTTTTGGGTTTTTTTTTCTTCACCTCCAGCTGGTAGGAAATTGCAGTACATATTTTTCTCCAGATGCAGTCTTGTACTTAGGCTTTCCATTACGTAGAAAAATGTCCCTGCATTTTCTTGCTCTCTTTATCTGTTCATCTGCTTCAGTGACCTTACTGATAGGAAACCTTGTGAAGTAGTGAACTAACGCTGACAGACACAGAAGGTCAGACACATGTATTTGTTGTAATCAGTGATGCTTATATGCTTACATTAGTATCACTGTTACTTCCAGACTGTTAGATAAACAGGTATCAAGGTTGAGTTTACCACTATTATTGGAACTGTTTGCATGTCTCTGTTTTTTCTGACTTAATCACTGCAGAAAAGTCAAACAATTTTTATATTTGTTTAAATTCTAGATCTTAGATTGGAACAAAGTACAAATTCTCTAAATTTCTTGCTGTGATGAAAATGTTGAAGTGTAAAAAGGTCATGCCAACACATCAACAACAAATTATGAATGAAAAAGACATGGAATAAGTATAAATTGTTATTTTCTGTTATATAACAGCTCAGATTCTAAAAATTGGCAATTAAGGTACACAGCTAGGAGCTGTATGTGAACCATCAGTGTATATATATTTTATGTAACACCTTCTTCCATCCATTCATATTGGTCTCTATAGCTTTTTGTAACTATACTTCAGACTTATGTGCATTTGGGGATAAAAACCACCAAACTTTAAATTATTTTAAAATTACCCTGGCTCATTTTATTGTTTGTTTTCTAGTTCCTATAGTGTAAGAAATTTTAAATAATCTTAAGATTTTTATGTATCATTCATTCTTTATAGACCAGTCTTACCCTCTTTCAGTCATTTATTTTCCAAACTTAAAAGACTTAGTGCAACTCATCTCATATGGTATGAAAACCATAGTATATCCTTTATGATTCTTGTTGTTCTTTGTGTTGTTTCTAGTTCTACCATATGCTTTTTTGAGATGGTGTGCATGCAACTTCATGTAGTTTTCAAATATTTGGATTACCATTTTGTAATGTAGAGTTCTACAGATCTGAAGGGAATGGAATGAGGTCCTCATTCTGAAATCAGAATATCTATACTTAAAAGCTTCCTTTTTGCCTTCTGTATATGTCTTCATACAAATAGTGTTTTAGCATGGGGTTTGGACTACATGATCTCCAGGGGTCCCTTCTAACCACTACCATTCTGTGATTCTGTGTGACTTGTCTGTAGTCAATATTGCAAAACTTGAATATTTTGGCATTATTATTTTCTGGATCTGTGTCATCATGTCTGTTGCCACACCCTCATCCCACCAATGTATTTCATAAGCCTTCTTGATAGGAGTTAACTATTGAGATGGCATTTTCATACGTTGTCTATTGTGTTTCCAAAATGTCCTTCTTGCATATTTATTAGGAATTTAGATTATTCCCCTCTGAGTTTAATTTTATCTTCCATTGCATATGTTGTGTCATTCTATATTGTACATACTTTCTTCACTGTTCTTTGCAATTTGTTTTTATATTGTTGAATCTGTTTCTTATCATCTGAAAACACTGTCATCTCACTCTTCCTTGCCAGGACATTTCTGAACTTCCATGAAGATTTTCTGGTATTTCTCTTATCTTAAGATAACAATGTCATGTGATTAGAGAATTCTACATGTTAGGACTAAACCCTTCATAAAATTATACCCTTAGAACTCTGTGGAAAGGGCACTTGAGATAGTAATTCAGAATGAAATTGAGCAACCTCTGAAGCCAGAAAACTTATAGAATGAAACATTTTGTCTATGTTGCAAAAAGAAAACAATAACTGCTTCATATATATATATACATATATATAAAAAAATATATATATCAGTATTTTATGTAGCTTTTTCCAAGCTTGACATGTAGCCATGTAATTCAATATAAAAACAAATACAGAGCACAAGAAATTAAAAGGTAGTGAAATTCGAAAAAACCCTGTTTCTAGAAGTTACAATCTTCAAGTCTGGAGAAGCTAGAATGAAATAAGGGAATATAGGCCAGCTGCTCAGTACTGTGTAAGATTTAATTAAAAACTACCCTACTTCTAGCAAAACTATTTTGTTTTCATTTCATCATCCTCAGGAAAAAAAAAAACCAAACAATAACTTTCAGTTATCTCCAAGTATGTAAGGATTTTTTTTGTTATGCTTTTAAAAATAAGGATAAATAGAATATCCTTGTCCTGAAATTAGTTATAACTTCTTAAATATTATTAATATGCATTCAAAAATTGATTTTTATGTGTTAACAATTTAGTATCTTTAGTGTTACTAGTAAAAATAATCTAATAGGATGAGAGTACTATGTATTTGCAGCGATATTTACCTATCTATGTGCTAGAAGTGGTTAGAGCAACCATTACAAACGTAGGCATCCCGTTTCAGTGGTAACATAACCAATCTTTGACTTTTCAGTTTAATGTCTTGCTTAAACAGCTCTTGATATTGCCTTACACACAGTTTGAACTGGTTCACAGAAACTTCTTAACTTTTAAAATTCTGTGATTCACAGAAGTACCTTAATTACAGGTTTCAGTAGCATTGTATGTTCTCTTTTGGCTGAAGTTGAACTGGCTAAATAGATTCACACCTCACTCTGCTCATCCTGCCTGGGGACAGTGGTGTCTAAAATAGGCTGTCTGAACTGCTTTTGTAGTCACTCACTGATTCGTATCAGTCTTACTGGAGTGAGTTGATTAAAACAGTGTGTCAAGGAGTGATGAGGCAAGGAGTTCAGCTGCCAGTAATGTGGATGCAGTAAATTCCATCAGGAAGACTGTAACAAGTAGTATTGTCTTCAGCAGCGTATTTGTAGCCAGAAGAGGACAGATGTCTCCAGTCTAATTCACTCTGAAATCTTCCTCAGACTCTAATAGGTAGTTAATATATACTTGCTTTTCTCTAGCCTCTCAGCCTGAACTGAGTTTTCACAAACTACCTGAATTGCTTTCAAGGTTTTATTTTTGTTTTGTTTTGCTGTTTTGTTTTTAGTTTTGGTTTGTGCTGAAAAGAAAAAAAAAAAAAAAAGAAGAAAAAGAAAAAAATTAATCTATACTTGATCCATGTTTGCAGGGTGACCTCATTTCACAGCTCTTAATTAGTTGCAAAGCCAGTGGAACCCCTGCCACTGTGCCACCTAAACCTCTCATGTTGCTTTCTTCTCCAGACAACATGTAACAACAGCTCTAATCCCATCTGTGAGCTACTGTCATTTGTGATTTATTATTTTTTTTTGATATATCATCGTGTGTTGTGGTTTTTTTGCTTCACACTTAGATGAGAGGTGTTAATTTATAAATAAACCCCAGAATTAAAACAGTGAAAGCAGAGGGGCAAGCCATTGCCAACTAAAAAGAAGATGGGGGAATTAGAGAATCAGCTTAGTTTGCCGCAGTTCTTGCTGGCTGCATTGATTTGTTGATTGATTCAGTTAGTAGCTCTGACTCCAGAGTCACGTATTACTAACTGCTTTCTTTTAATGTTATCACTTACACCATCCATGTCTCTTGGTACCAAGTTCATCAATATTGCATTACTTGAAAAGGAGGAGGTAGAAATACACTGTTTTCAGTAATGATGACCATCTCGGATGGGATGATGGAGATCCCTCTTACTTGCAACGTCATTTGTGAACTCTGTTAGATTAGCAAAAATCTCTGAGTTTTTCCTCTTATTTTATTCTTTGGAGCCTTGCAGAGTTTTGCTGAAATCTATTCAGCTCAATTCATCTAAGTAATCCAAACATTGCTTACAAATCTAGGTATTTTTAGTTTTTGCAATTTTGGATAGATAATTTCAGGCACATATACATACATAATACAATAAGCATTGCTCTACTAGCTTTAATGATATTGATGCATCATTTTGAATAGGAAATAATAAAGCATAAACATGAATTGAATATTGGTTTTAAAATGCTTTCAGCATATTTCTCTTCTCAAGGAATAGAGAATCAACAAAAATGTTCAGGGTACATTCTTCAAATATTAATAATTAATTTAGAACACAGCAACATGTAAGCTTTGCAAGCGGTTTCCTTTAGATTGCATTATCTTGTATTTTTTACTACTGTGTCACAGTTTAGGGTCAAGGCAGTCCGCTAGACCTATGACAGATGCTCTCTGTTAACCCCCCTCTCCTCACAAAGGGGAAAAGAAAGGGAATAAGGGACAAAAACTTATCAATTAGAAAAGGAAACTAGAACAGCTTTAATGAAAATGAAAATAATAATAATAATAAAAATGGAATATA
>WTSP01009176.1:0-28629 GCA_025331215.1 Actenoides lindsayi
TCCCTCCCGCCCTGCCTCCCTCTCTCTCCCCGCCTGCCTCCGCCCCTCCCTTCCCCCGTCCCCTCCCCAGCAGGAGCGCGCCCGCCGCGGCCGAGCAGCCGGCGCTGGGGGGGGCAAGGAAGAGGGTCGGGCGGCCCCGCTCGCGCTGAGGTGACGCCGCCACCGCCTGCGCCGGGCGGGGCCGAGGCCAGGCCGGGCCGGGCCGGGCTGTGTGCCCCGGCCTCGCTCCCTCAGGAGCCGTGGTCTCGCCGCAGACAGGCGCGTCGCCGTGTCCCCCCAGCACCCCTCAGGCGGGGGGTTCGGGTTTCCTGGGGGAAGGGGGAGGCAGGGCGAGGGGCCGAGGCCGCAGGTGTGGGGGCGCGGGGCCGGCGGAGAGCAGCCCCCCCCCCCCCCGCAGCCACAGCGGCTCCCGGCGCCTTGGCTTGGGTGAACAGAAACTTGAGCAGCCAAAACGGCAAAAGCAACAGGGAAAGAAGAGCTCGTTCCCCTGCTCCCTTCTCCCTCGGTTCTCTCTCCCCATCCTTGGGAAACCTAGGTGGAAAAACCTACCGTGTTTCGCGGACTTCGTGCGAGCCGAGAGGGCGAGGAATATGGAAGTCGTGTTCACTCCTAGGCACGCTTAACCCTTTCTCGCCGCGAAACTTGCGTAAAAGGCAATTACAGCCCTCACCTGGAAGTTGCCATTCCATCGGTCCTCCGCAACTTGCCGCGCGGAAGTTTTCGGGATCGGAGGGAAAACACCGGGGTTTTTCTGTCGCCCCGGGGTTAATCACGCCTAACTCACGCTCGCCGCGCCCTGGGTATCAGCGTGGCGATCAGGAAAGCCATCCGCCCGGCTGAGACGTCAGGGCAACGCCTACAGGTCGGTTCCTTCTCCCGCCCGAACTCCGCGGCCCCCACACGGCACCTGCTCGGCAGGGACCGAAGCGGCGGCTCCGCCGGGCGTGAGGGGCGGCTGGCGGCTCCCGCGGCAAGCGGCGCGGCCCAGCCCGGCCGTCGGGGCTGTCATCCTCTCGGGTAGGCTTCACCGCCTCCGGCCCGCTACCGAACCCGCCGCGTCGGTGGCTGAACCGATCATGGCAGGCGCTTTATTAACGGCTGGGGAGCTTGAAAGATGTATCTGCGGGCGGATTTAGCCGACTCCGTAGCGAGAAGAGCCGCCACCGCCGCCGCCGCGGTTGGGTTGCAGAGCGACTCGCTGCTGCCACCTTTCGCTGGGCGTCTTCGAAGGCTTTACCAAACACTCCTGCGAGCAGGAACTTCACCCGGTAAGGGTTGAGGTGGTTGCCCCTCCTTTCCTTTCAGGAGAGGACCAGAGACTACGTCCTCCCTTCGCTTGCTCGTACTGCGTCCAGCGCAGGAAAGGCTTGTTTTCTGCATGAGGAATTTCTAGTTGGTTTATTTCCCTGTCTTTATTTCCTCGTCTTCATTTTACCTTTGCTGTTTACCTGGGGGAGGATCAAATGCAGGATTTTGTGTGAGCTTCCTTGAGGCCAGCTCATTTATCAGCTGCCTTTAGCCTCACAATAAGCACACCTGCTTTCACCTACTCAAAGATTACTATAGGAAGAGAAGAGAAAAATAGTATTCAGAGGAGCCCGCTTAAACAACTCAAGAAGCCATGACAGTAAATAGTTAAACAAATCTGTAGCAATGAAGAGTTTGTCCATCTCAATCTTTCCTCATCTAATGCCAGAAGAAAGGTCGACTCCCCTGTCTGTGTCCAAACTTGTAACAGCAGCAATAGGCCTGCCCAAGCTGTCTGAAGCTGCAAAACTTGGCCTCTGGAGGTATAAAAACTGCCTCCATCCTACCCTAGCTCACTGCTTGATGATCAGGGCCCTATCCTTGGGAGCAGACTGGTCTTCCAGTCTGAAACTCTTAATCAGACATGTGACTTGTCTCGCTCATTTCTTGACAACTGTGCTAACTTCCAAAGTGTTGCAGAGTAAGGAGAGACCCAGCAGCAGCTGTGCTTTCACACAGGCAGAGAACAGAAAAAAAAAGCAGCTCATCATCTGCATCTGGAGGAAGGACGTAATGTCTGTTAAGTGCAGGACACTGGGGCTGTGATTGCCAGCCTGAGATGGGCACCTGATTCTGGACCGAAACTAATGCAGATGCCTGGAGTCGCTATCTTATTGCTAAACCTCAAGATGCACTTGATTGTAAAATTACTGGGTGTCAGAGCATCCTAGATCCACTGGAGCACCGTGTGATCCACCTTCTGCAGCCTAACCTCTTCTCAGAAAGGTCTTTCTGATGATAAAAGGGGAGGAGACACAAGGGTTAGAGACAGACCGTGTCCTCCCTTTCTTCTCTCTGAAGTACAGCCTCGTAATAGGGGTATTTCATGGCCCTGGGAACTGTACACGTAAGCAGAGTGTGTTAGGGAAGGATGCACCTAAGACACCCCATTGTCCCCACACTGTAAAGGTTACCCAGGTACCTAGACCGATGTATAAGTACTAGTCTGGAAGCTGTTGGCCTGGAAGTTAAATATAGTAGTGATAAAGATATGTAGCAACGAGGGCCCTCTGTAGGGAAAGCAAGGGCTGGAGGCAGAAGGAGTTTGAAGGAATCTGAGATATTTCTGAAGACATCTGCTTTTCTCTCACCAGATTTCCTCCTTTCCCATGACTTCTCTTACATGACAGGGCATTCAACTTAAGACTTTGAGAGATTCACACAGCCTCTCCTTCTTCTACTGTTTATCTCCCCTGGTTCTCCCTGCATTGCCTTTCCAACATACCCTGACATTAGGGGAGGTCGCAGGAGGGGCCAGGCCTGAGCCCTGTTTATGGATATGGAGAAGGAGTTGGACAAGGAAACTACAGTAGATCTCCAGAAATGGCTTTTTGCTCCTGTTATCAGGGAAGAACAACAAGGGGACGTAGGCACGGGTACAAAGGTAAGAAGGAGCGTGACCAACTTCTGGAAGGGGTTGCCCCCTCTGTAGTTGGTACTGTCTGCCTACTTATCTCTCAGAGACTAAGCTTCTCGTTCTAACAAACCAAAAGCATAGATAGGTGGATGCTGCTCACTTTTTTGGTCAGTCCCAGCCTTCTCAGAGATAGGCAGTCTATTATCTTAGGCTTAACTGAGCTGTGCCTGGGAGTGGTGTATCTACCTTAATCCTAGCTTAATTTCCTTGAGGGTTTGTTTGGGGTGAGTCTTTTTTGTTGTTCAAAAAGATGGAAAAAAGAAATTATAATAATGCAAATATTTTCAATCACAGGAGCTGCATAAGCATCTTTGCCATTTGTATTTGGCTGTAACGTTTACAAAGGTTCTTGAGGCCTTAAGTTTCTATTTGGTCAAAATAATGACCAAAGTAAAAATATTAGAAAATAGAAAAGGTAGTAACATGAATAGACTTAAATCCAGTAATTGAATTTTCAGATACTTTCTCTTCTAAATGACTGAATTATAAAGAACAAGAACAACGAATTGTTTAAGCTTAGGCTCAAGAGTTTCATGTTACTACAGGTGGTTGCCAGTGATCCTTTTCTCATCCTGATAACTAGAAATGTAAGTTTTTCTTGGAGGAAAGTTTCATATTGTGGTAAAGGATGAAGTTATCAGTGGAGTAGCACAGGGATACACCCATTGGTCAGCAGTTAGACAAGGCATCTAAACTAGGATACCTAGACATCAGTGCTAGTTTTGTCTACATGGCCTGTCTCAACAGAAACCATATTTAATCTTGGTTCATTCCTTCTTGGAACAGAGCCTGGGGTATTTTGTGATTTGGTTGGGTTTGGTTTTTTTTTACAGAAATGAAAGTATTTCTTTGCTGGTTTGACTACTTTTAGATCGTGTTTAAAATTAAATGTATACTATGTATACTTCACATGAAGATTGCTGAGATCTTGTGTCGTGGTCCAGCACCCTCCTCTGTCACACGGAAGTCAATGGAAACTAAGAATGTAACTGAAGTAAAACTAGGTCTGTGAAACAGATTGGCATTTCAGGTAGTCTTTAGCAAGGCTGGAATAAAATCAGGACAACAGGTTTTTTCCCTTTTTAGTAAACTGAAAAATCAGCTAAGAGTAATTAGTTCTTCAAGTTCAGAGAAATACCTTAAAGAAGTTATCCCAGTTACTGTCTTACTTTCTAGGAATTATGTAAAGGTGGAATTATTAAAAGAAGCTGACAACATCAACTGAACTGTATTTCAGATAAGGAAGAGCATGTCTCTCGAGACACATGCTAGGGTGTCTTAATGAATCCAAGGTGGGAGTAAATGTAAATGACTGGTTCCAATTTCTTCTCTCTTAATTTCCTACAATGCTCTCTTTCATAAGTCACATCAACATTGAAATATATTAATATTACTTGTGTTTTCCATTTTTCCTATATTGTTATACAATATTCTAGAGAGCATTGCTTACCAAAGAGCGAAATACATTTAAACCCTGGGATGAGGATGGATTTCTAGGCAACAAAAATAAAATGACAAGAGAAAGTTTTCATGTTTCTGTTTGCATAAACTTACGTCCTGATCTCACAGAAATATGTATTTAGTAGTAGTCTCTTAAAGAAATATAAGATATCTTCTATTCTGAGGCACAGCTGTTTTTGACTCAGTCTGGTTATGAGTAAATTACTGTTGAAGTGCTAAGCAGTAGGAGGATACAATTGAATTTGTAGTACCTGCAGATTTTGTAGATGAATCTGTATTCGCACTGGGAGAATTGGATTGTAGGTACTGAAGACAACTTTCAGCTCCCTGGGACTTGACTGGGATTTTCTTCTTTCCAGCTTCATCCATAGATAATCAGATAGGCAGTTATGAACACAATCTCTCTGAAACAACTGGGTTAAAATCTTCTGGGGACATGCTTGACTTTAAAAAAATAATAATTTTAAGCACTGTTATTTAGCTAACAGCTGCCAGCAGTTTCCTAAGCATTTTGCCATTTTCATCTTTGCAGATTTTTACAAAAAATTATACAAAAAGGTAAAAATTCCGTTGAATTCGGTTGTCTGTCTCAGTCACAAACAATCAGCAGTGGTATTCAAGGTGTAGTAAGGAGACTGCATTATTTAATAATAACATTTTATCTAAGTGTTCCTGATTAGTGAGCTGGTTGACATTTTACTGAACTCCAACGAAAAACATAATGAAAAAACAAAGGGAGAGAGAGAGAATGTGACTGATTATTCCTATTAATTAAACACATCTGAATTAAAGAGGGTTTGATTTTGTTATGGGGGGGGGGGGGGGGCGGGTTGGGTTTTTATTTATTTTTTTTTTTACTTTTTGGTATGTTGTCTTTCAGAAGATGGAAGGCCAGAAGTTGAAACAAAATTCAGTGTAATGTAACAAATGTTCTTTCCAGCACCCAGTAAGAGAAACTTTTCTGTTACAGATCCATATCCTGTATATGCCTGGGCTATACAAAGAGCTCAATGTTCTGGAAACATTTTCTAAACCCTAATTCCACGTGAGAAAGCAATCTCAACTTACCTTCATGTGACCCAGACTTAGAAACTGTGTGATGTCAACTCAGATGAAAATTGCAGTCTAGTTTTAATAGTTTAAAACATGTTTATGCCTATAAGCACCAATTGAAATGCCAAGCCATTTTCAAAATGTATCCCTTAATACCTTTAGAGCTGCAGAAGTATTTAAGGTGTAACACCTACCAAACTGTATCCTACCTTTTGGATTCTCTTCCCTTTCTACGGTACTTTTAAACACTGGGACACTGTGAATTGAATAAGTCAATCTCAACAATAAAATGACTGTCTTGGAAAAGACCAAGTAGAAACCTTGCCACAGATTCAGAAAATTGTGCTGTTTGAGTAACAGTTAGTGTAATGTCGTTATACTGATTATCCTTTTATTTAATCCAATTATGTATTTTTCCACAGTGTGAAAGACTATTAGAGTTCAGGGAACCAGAAGATTCAGCATCTAGTCAGACCTCAGTAAAGACAGAGATATTACCCTGAAAGTGAAGTGAATGACTTGGCATATCTTGCAATTATGGAGAGTGGGCTCATTTTCTAATATTTTCTCTATTATATTTAGTCAGTAGCGGGGAAGATGCAGCTAAATTTACTTGTCTGTTAAATCCATGAACATCACACTCCAAAAGTCACATGCTGCTGCTTTTTTCCATCCAGCATGGCTTTAAATTCCTGGAGATTGTTGATTTGTTTTTCCAGTGCTCAGAAGACTAGTGCTTTATCCGACACCTATTTACATCCTTTTTCTCTATTTCGTTTGATAGTTACAATAACAACTGTTGTGAAAACCCAAACCACTGAAGTACTATGGGTATACAACAGTCAGCCAGGACTCCTTGCAAGAATTTTCCTGCACATCAGAGGTTTTTCGTACTCTTCTTATGTGGCAGGTACATTAATGTTTTAGTGTACAGGAGGATGCTTTGTAATATTCCTTGCATCCATACCTGGAGTTTCTCAAGTATGCTCCTGGTGCATTCAAAGTGGTTCCCCCACCAGTGGCACCAAGTCTGAAGTCACATAATGGGTGCTGTGTAGAGAGCACTGTTTGTAACATAGACCCGAGGTCCTCCAGCATGCCCTGTGTGTACTGAGACACAGCTACTACTCTGAACTTTAGAGCTGATATAGTTGTATGGATAGTCCTGTAACCTTAATAGATGTCAGCAAAATGAACCCCATTTTCCCCCTCTTTGCTCTACCCCGGTGAGTAATGTATCATAGAATACCAGCTTGGAAGGGACTCGAGGATCACGTCTCCTGTTGGAACAAGGACATTTCAGCCTAGTGGGCCAAGAACCAAAACTATTCCACTTTCTTTATTTTCTCAGCTGAACTCTTCTGTACTTCATAGTTGTGAAGCAGATGCCTGATTGTCTCATGCTTTGACCTGATTATTCCCTCTGTCAGACCACAGAATTAGTTTGTCTCAAAAAATGTTGGACTGTGTCAGATCACCTGGTTCATGCCCGTTAACCAGTCTTACCACTTCCTCCTACAGGCTGTCTTAGGTAATTGATATCTCTAGTCCTATACAAGATTTGTATTCGAGAGATGTGTTTGTTATTATCCCATAGAGTTTTCAGTAGTACTCTTACTTGTATGAACTAAATTCTTTACAAAGAATAGTTTTCAGCAATGAATGAGAGTCAAATCCTGCAGTTTAAATGGCTGTTCACCAAAGAGCAGTATGGATGAGTGTGAAAAGGCTTGGGACAGTGCTGAATATTTCTCATGAAAGTTTTCAACATCACCTTTTTCTACCCAGGAAATTAGATTTTCACAATGACGGTGTAAAAATGGAAATAATGCAAATATTAGTGAAACAGCCTTTAAACAAGAAGTTGTCCAGCATGGTACCTTTGTCAAAGACTATCCCTATCCTTCTATGTTCTTTGTGATAGTTTTCAGCGTGGTTTTTAAATGCGTCAAGAAAATATGTTAAGCACAAGGAGCAGGATGTGTTTTCCCTCACTTCCTCTTCTACTCTTGCTCTTTTGGTTTCAGGGTAACAGCTGTTGAAGAAAAACTTGCATTTCTTATCCTATGCTTTTTCAGCAGAAAAAGGAACTGCTTATTTTCATCTAATCCTGTTATTTAAATCTCTGTATTACTGCACACCTGACCTCTCTTGTGTTATTTTTAACTTAGCAGAAAACAGAAAGATATGGGGTTTTTTCAGCACCACCTGCTTAAATTAAAAAGGAAAATATAACTGAGTTTAATGTTTTCTTACCTGTCATACATAAGGAAAAAAAAAAAAAAGTAATTGTAATTACTATCTGTAAAGTAGCACAAAGTACTATGAGGGAAATAAGAAGATGTTTCTAAATCCCAATGTAATGATTTTAAGGGTTTTTATCGAGGTCTCGTTAAAAATGTATTTATATTAAATTTATTTAGTCAGTAATTTTGGCTGGATTTTGGAATTCCCACAACTTCTGCTGTGGACACACACTATGAGAACAACTGTAGGTGTTCAAAAGTAGCGTAGTTAGTCCCAGCATCAGTCCTTCTGGAGACATGTGAAAAGTGTAGCTTTGATAAACTCAACAGCAAGAGTACTTCTAAAGTGGTAAAACCTTTTGATTGAGTTACAAAAAAAACTTTGACATTTCCCATGTTAACTGTGCCCCTAAAATAAGTTACTATTGCCACATACAGAGCTCAGATGGCAAATCTTTTCCTTTTTTACTCTAGGATAGCAGTTTAGAAAATCGTATTAGATTCAGTGACCTTTGGTCATGTTTATGTTATTTTGTGATGCCTTTTTTCAGCTGTTATAAAGCAGCAGAGAATAGTAATGCTTTTGGAAGTTTGACCATATTCTGTAGAAAAACACTGGTGAGCAACTATCCATCTCTGGATTCTTTTTTCCTGTTGTTTATTCCAGTGAGTGGTTGAAAAGGTGGTCACCAGTTTAACCTAATGCAGCATCAAGTAATTGTGTGACACAGGATAGGCTCTGATCTTCATAGCCTTGATAGGAATTTTAAGTTTGGAATGGAGTTTCATTTTGTAGATATGGATCTCTCTTTATGGTAAAAAAAAAAAAAAAAAAAGCCACAAGACCCAAATATGAGGCTTCTGGTCTTGATGCCATGTCATTTTAGTAGTCCACAGTCACTTAAAAAACTACTTTTAAACATCTACAGTGTTTGTTTTCATACACAGGGCTCAAAAGAAAGAATAATGCCCCTTTATAGAATGCAATGTGTGTTTATAAGTACTCAGATGGTGAGCATTAATTTGGACAATATGTAAATTTTATCTTTCAGTTAGGCTTTATGTGTAGAAGTAATGCTCAGTGTATTAGGGTGAAGAAAAATGCTTTGATATGTAAAGGATATTTCAGTAGTGATTGTTTAGTGACTTGTTCTTCAGGTATAATACTGCATTAGTCTATTATAAGAAATGTGATCTGAAACTTTAACATATCTATTAACAATCTCGAGATTATTACAGTGGTAGAGATAACAGACCATTTGTATGTTCCTTTTTATATATAGATGATGCAGTCATTAGAACAAGTGATTGAGGGTTAGGATACTCTTACAGGTCTGCACTGAGTCAGGACATAGAATCATACAGTCATTCCGACCTTTAAGATCATCACGTCCAACCATTAACCCAACACTGCCAGGTCACCACTAAACCATGTCTCTAAGCACCACATCTACACATCTTTTAAATACCTCAAGGGATGGTGGCTCCACCACTTCCCTGAGCAGCCTGTTCCAATGCTTGACAACCTTTTCAGTGAAGACATTTTCCCAAAGACCTTAACTTCCTTGCAACTGGTTTCTACTTTTTCACTTATAACATGGGGATATCAGACACAATAATGGACTAGACTGAGGTCTGTGGATGAGAGATGACTTTGGCTGAGAGATGACATACTCCAGAGTAGACAAGTGCAAAGAGCCACCACAAGAGAAACTGTAGTGAAAGACAGACCACACAGCTATGGATCTTGGGCTGATAGGCTTCTCTTCTTCCACTGTTTTGTCAGGTGGTCTCAAATTTCACTCTTAGGAGTAATTGGCAAAGAAACATTATGTTAGTGGAAGGGGTGAAGTTGCCAACTATATACTGCAAATTTCTGTATTTTGTTGTGGAGAATGGCCAAAACTACATACCTGTAATCATTACAGCAACAGTCCTGGCTACTCTTCCAGACCAGTGCAAACAGTGGAGCTTCATTAGCTTTCCAAAACATTGGGAAAGGCTCTTTCACTTACTGTATCACAGGTGCCCTCTTTGCTCTTGATTTCCTGTCTCTAGATCTATCATCACGTGATTTCTTTTTGCTGCTATTGTCTACCATAGCCAGCTCTGCCACCCTTCAAATTTCTTTCCTTTATGCTACTGAGCTCTGTATAGACCTGCTGCTACTTTCAGGTCAAATTTCATTTCCAGAACCCTATTGACTCTAAAGCTGTACTCCTTTATCCCAAGAGACTATAGGGACTCTCATTCTTAGGGACCCTGTTTTCCTTCTTTGTCCATCATCACATCACAGCAGATTTAGGATACTATGCCTACTTATTTGACGATACATTTAGATTTAGTTCCCTGCTTTCCCATTGTCTGTACCTAATCTCTAGGGCTGTAAAATCCACTGGAGTGTAAAACCCAAGAGATTTCTCCTACCCAGTATGTTTTCTGGTGTCCTGTTAGTAGGATCAATTGTTAGCAAGACTTAGCATCTATTCCCAATAGACACACAGGCACAGTACAGAGGGCCACACAGATGGACATAGTGTGCAAGTGCACACCCACATAAACACCAACAATACTCACACAAAAATTAACAACACAGTGCAGTTCTATTCGCCCGCTCAGATGATCAGTTTACTACTGGACACCTTCATTCTTTACTCACAGTCACTCTTACATTCATAGGTCCCTAGATCAGACGGGTCTGCCCATGACCCATATCGAAACACATGGCCCCACTTACCCCATCTCTGAGACGTGGTTTTTGATACTGCCTCTGTTATCTCTTGTTCCTTAGGGTTTGCCTATCTAGGTGGGGTTTCTTAATTTTTCTGTCTCTTCCTTTTGCTTTTCAACAATATTCTCTAGAAATGTCCTTACAAGTACCTACATATCCTTTACATTTCACACAGCTGCCATATATCCTTACAATACTTATGTATATTCCACCATGGTTGAGCAACTAGAGCTCACTTGCTGAAGAAAGCTTACCTACAACCAAAAAACAAAGCCAATCCTCTCTGTTAGTCACTTATTGACAAGATTCTTATGACAATAGCACTCAGTGCTCTTCTAAGCAATACAGTGAGCTTTTTGCAGACTCTGAAGAGAGCAACAGCTACAGAAAATAACTGATTTTTACACGATATTTTACTGGTAGAAGAAATACACTGATGGTAAAAGAAAAAACACCTCTGGTAACGACAAATAAGCAGCCACTTGGATTATATCATATTTTAACATGAAGACTCAAGAACTACTCCAGTCCTATGGGTTTTTAAAATAGCCAGTAGTCTTCAGATCTTTTTTTTTTTGGTCTCAATTTTGGATGATTAAAAGAATGTTCCCTGCTGTAGAAAGTCTGTCAAGAGATTCCATAGACCCTAACCCCTTCCTAAAGGCACTTTACCCTTCCCTGTTGTGTTTCTGTGTGACACAAACTAGACCTGTTCCCTCACCTTGAGGCAATCAGAATTCTGAATGAACTATGTATTTGAAGGGTATCTTCAATGTAGAGTTCAAAGTAGTCAAAGAATGGGGAGGTGGTGTCTAAAGCCATTTTGCCCTTTCCAAGAATTACATCACAAAAGCACAAACTTTCCTAGATAAAGGAAAATACCTGGATGAATGAAAATGGTTTCTGAATGGAATGGCACAGTTTTACAGTCTACGAACCTTAAAAACTCCTGTGGATAGGAGCACTATTGCATCATACATAGCACAACAGAAAAAACAAGAACATATATTCCTAGAAATTGGTGATGATTTCATTCATTGCAGATTTCTAAAAGTCTACAGGTTAAAGGAACTTCCCTCTAAGGCCCACCCCACATGCGGAGACAGACAGCAAATCTAGAGGTCAAGATATCTACCAGCTCGACTTCAGCTCCATGGTGAAAAACCCAGAGAAGGAACAGTTGCTTCTGGAGGCAATATTTTAAATGGTATGTATCTCTTGCTGGGGTTCAAAAGCCTAATTAAAAAGGGTTAGACAATAGTTTTGTGGCATTATTTTTCCATAGAGTAGATCTCTTCCTTTTTTCCAAGTGTATCTAAAGGCATTAAATATCCCCAATTAGATCTTACACTGCCTAAAGTATTTAGTATACATAGCTGATACCAAATTTTATCCTCCTTTCCTGGGATATGGAGAACAGGATTAGATAATAGGTGCACAATGTGGACACATGGATGGCTTGGAAATGTGCTGTCTTTCAGAGTAAGCTTTATATGCTCACGTTGTTTATCTCTTACCATAGGACCGGTTTCTTACAGGCTGCTTTTCACCTTTTACCTTCAAAGCTGCACGTTGAAATTCTCACTGCGGAATTTCTTGTTTTGTCAGATCATTTCTGCAATTTGTCAAAGTGATTTTGAATCCTAATGTTGTGTTTCAACATACTTGCAGCCTCACCTGGTTTTCCATCATCCATGCATTTATAATAAGTTTGGTTTTTTACTTTAGTATGGAATTCATTAATGACAAGATTTAAGTAAAAACAGATTCTGAGCAGACCCCTTCTACTGTAGGCGGCAATTCATTGATAGCTACCCTTCTGATTACAGTTTTCCACCAAGATTTACACCCACACTGTAGCAGATTTTGATTGCAGATCACCCTGCAGTACATTTTATCTAGATCATGTGTCCCTAACCTGCTTACCAGAGTATCATGCGGGACGTCATTGGAAGTTCTATTAGTGTCATGATACGAAACATGTTTCTATGTTCCTGTGTTTCCATTCTATCCACAAGTCTCAGTACCCCACGGCAGAACAAAATTATATTCATTTGACACATTTAATTTTTAACAAATCCACATTAGCTGCTATTAATCCTGTAAGCTTTCAGTCTCTACTTATGAATGGTTTAGTTACTTGTATCAAGGTTACTCAGAGTCCACAATGAACCTGAAAAATCCATAAAATCCCCGTGAAATCATCCAGCTTGCTTCCTTTTACCATTCTTGGGGTTAGTCTGCATTTAGGCTGTCTCCTGTCTCCATGAATTTTCAGAAATAACTACTAGTGAATGGGTTTATTTCAGCCAGCTCCATAAATATTTTAGAATTAAATTTATCAGGGCCATCTGATTTCCAGTTATCTTACCTAAATATATTCATACCTGTTTTTCCCTTGCTCTAGTCTGAGATCTTACCCGCTGGTGTGAAGTAATCAACCGTGGAAGCCAGCGCTGACAGACAGAGGATTTCAGGGAGGTAAGGTTCAAAAAGGGCACAAAATATGTGGGTTTTCTTAGCTGTTAGTAGTTTCCTGCTTTGTTGGGTAATGAGCCAGGATTTTTTTTCTGCTCTTCTGATAGCATGCTGTGCATTTGTTACTGTGATACGTCTTGTTGGTTTCATGGGGATTTTGCCTTGGTCCTTTGTTTCCACGTTTGCCTATGTTATTTTGTATTCATCTTTAGCAATATGATTTAGTCTTCACTTCCTGAATTCTTCTTTTCATTATTCAATTCATTATTTAAATCAATCTCTTCTTATCCTTCCTGTTTGTTGCACTCTATGATTGTGTGACACTATGACTGTGGCTTAAATGTCACACATAACATGGCATTCTTTCAGAACAGGTGATGCCTACATAGAAGTAGACAAGATGGATACAGATTTAACAGAGGGAGATTTATAGCTAATAAAATACAGAGTTAGGTCTTTCTAAATCAGCTGTACATCTTGTATACGTAGCATGCAAAGTCATTGGAATTGTTGGAGTTTATCGATTAAATATTTAAAGATTAATACAATAACCATGTCTAGGAGGGCCTTTTTGGTCTCTCACCTCTTTTTATACAGTCTGTTTTATAACCCTACATCTAGCTCATTAACACTGTTTTGCAAACACTGCTCCTACTAGTCAATTATACTAGCTAATATTTGACAAGACTTAGAAGCACCTTCCAGATTACCAGCTGAGTCAGTACATGAGCAGGAATTTACAGATACAAACAGTGCTGGCATTTCCATTAATAAGTGTTTCTGACTGGTTTTGTTTTGATTGCTGACACACACATGCCCATAAGCGGGACGCATCAGCTCGTCGTGGCTTGAAGGTTGACTCAGTCTGGCAACTGATGCATCTACAGCAGATCAGCTGCTCCCTCATTAAAAGCTGTCACTGCAGCCTGTAAGAATTATTTTAATTAACATTGCAGAATTCAGTGCTGCTGGACAAGGGTGGGTCCCCTTATGCTGCAAGCATTGCATAGCCTTAGTGTTTACATAATAAATGACAGCTGGCAAGGCACAATATTTTGGTATTTTGTAATTAATAGTCTTTTCTACTAATTTTGGAGAAGAGCTGACCATTTGCTCTACGTAAAAGAAAAAAATAAAAAAAAATCTAACACATAATATGCAAGGAAAATGAAAGATCTGAAGTTCATACTCATACATGCAAACAGCAAGCAATGAAGGAATGTCTTCATTACACGCCTCAGGCTGTGAAATATTGCCACACTTCTTCTGAGAAGAAGGACTTTTGAGGGTCCATCTGACCTCCCATTCTTCAGTGGTTTGTTCAGGAGAACTCCTCAAAACTCCTTGTCCTGAGATTCACAGTGAAATGACCACAGCACTACAGCACCTGCTTGTAGCCAACAGTTTTTTTTCTGTATCTTTAGTCTCAAGGCCTTTTATAGCTTTCTTTTTCTACTGGATTCACCTCTGTTGTGCCTGATTCAGAAGTGTAATTGCTCTTGTGAAGAGAAATTCCCTTCAGCAGGTCTTGTCATTGCACAAAACAGCTCTCTATCAAACTCCACCCTCTACTTCGTGAAGCTTTCCCCATGCCAAAAGTCACAAGGAATCTTTCTATCACTGCAGGTTGAATGTATATTCTGAATATGTATTTCAAATTGACAGAGGTTAGCTTTATAGTGTACGTTCCCACAGGCGTTGTCTGAGAGTAAAGTGGGCTAGGTTTAATTCCTAGTGTTTCTTACTCATACACTCAAGGAATATGCAGGGGAAACTAGTGTCTAGCTAGTCACTGCTCTGCTTTTGGGAGGCACAGCAGAGGTGGTGCTCCAGGCTGTTGTTTGTAGCAGCTACAGCGCCTGCTGCTCTTTCTGCTCTGCCAGAAGCTATCACTGCCACAAGGCAGAGGAAAAGGATGGGCCAAGGGAGAGCAGAAATTGTTCATCAGCTTAGCAAGTGTGTGTGCATTTTAGAAACCTCTTCTTTCCTACTGGTGATGAAGGTCTTTTAAAACCATGGAGGCCAAAATAGTTTCTTCCCACCACATGCCCATGCCCATGCCCATGCCCATGCCAGCACATGCACATGTACCTACATCTATAGTGACAGAAAGGAAGACACAGGGAAATGTTCACTACTGTGGCAGAGGGCTTTCTCCTGTTATTTCAATGGCAAGATAGGAACATGGAAATCCTTTACTCCACACCTGTGCATGAAAGAGGAAGGAGGGAGTTGGTTCTAAAAATACGACTCAGTTATAGACATTAAAAGTTCCTGAATCTCCCCTCAAAGGTCCTAGAAAGTACATCTTCTCCTCCACTTTTGGAGCCAGGGCTGCCTGGTCTCATCTACATGCAGACAGTAACAGTAGCCAGGAAGAAAAGCAGGAAGCAATGAGCAGGGGGCTCGAAGGTGGGGATAGAGCACCCCAAAACAACTGAGGAGCGTCCAGCACTCTAAACAACAAGTCAGTGTCCCCCCCAGCTCAGAAACCTCCACGACCCGTGTCACATGTTTGCTCTATCTGTAACTGGAAGAAGGTAAATAAGCTAGGAGTGGTCAGCAGAGGGGTTGGGCTGGAAATATGGGTCATATGTGCTCTGGATATAGTCAAATGGTGGGGAATATGCAGCCTGCATAGGAGCTGCTATCACTGCTGCTGTAGAGTTTTTTCCTGTTTTGTCTCCCTGATTTTCAACACAGTGGCAGGACTTGTTTCTGAGGGCATTAGAATAGATATTTTTGTACTGTAAGAGGCAGTCAGATATCACTTTGGACACCATTTGGCAGCTCCTAGAAAACAATTAAGGTCTTTAAATCTAGACACAAAATGAAGCTAGTATTATTTTCAAGGGGAAAAATGCTGGAAGTTTTTTCATGTTATGTTTGGAAACCATTTTTTTCAGAATGTGACAGTGCTTAATTTTCCTAACATTTTATGTGTGTAACACAAAGGGACAATAAAAAATTGGGAAAGGTAAAAACAATCATAGGTTGTTAGATAGACCATATGGTGAGGGCAGACCTTGACAAACAATAAAGTCATCATTTTCTGGCCTTTAATGTTTATTTGTTTTCCTGGGGTGGTTTTTTTTTTTGTAATGTGCCCTGTGGCAGCATTATAAATCTTCTTCCTGTCTAATAACTCTTACTACTTCTTTTCTTGCAATTACAAAAGGTGTTTTATGTTTATCAGCCATTCCAGACAACACCGATCCTATCTAACGTATATCTGGAGCAGCAAAAAGAGATCAGTGCCTCATGTAGGGTGATACATAAAATCAAACATTAATAAAGGCTTTTGACAATCTCCATCTGCTTGATCTTCACACCTCTCCCTCTGCTTTTTTAAGAGATGCAGTCTTGAAACATTTCAGCATTTCCTTTAACTCATCTAGTCTGCCAATTTTTTGTGTAGATCAGAAGATCTCAATTTATAAGTTACTTAGTCCTATGACCAGAGCAGAGAACAGTGTTTTAGCTCGGGTCGTGGGTGTTACTTCTTTGCCTCTTGAAAACATACAGAAAACATCTCAGAGCTCTTCTGAATCTGAGCATGTGTTGCTGCAAAAAGTTGACTGCAGGGTCATGGAAAGCCATGGAAAGTGTGATTACATATACGGAGATGTAGGAGGAAAAAAAGATTGAGAAGCTCTTGAATAGAATATCCAGTTAAAAGGATCCACTCGAGATGAAAATAGAATTGTCATATCACTGTTAGAATCATAAAGTATCAGTGAAGTTTTTCTTGATGCGGTTTGTTGAATGTCCATCTCAGCAGCTAAAGCACAGGAATTGCAGAACTTGATCACAAGACTTAGCTCTTTACAAGTGTCACCTTCTCTAACATAAATTAGATCCAGAAAATTTAGAAGTATCTAAATTGATATTTATGTCCTCATATTTAGACCACTGATTTAGCAACTACATTTCATAATTTTGCTGTCCCCCTGTTCAAAACTAAGATCAGAATTTATGAAGTTCAAAGAAAAAAAAAAGAAAAGAAATATGAATCCATAGCATTTTCTTCAGTTCTAGTTCTTGCTTGTCTTTCACAGATTACTTGCTGCTTTTCTGTAAGCACAAACATTAGGCTACAGCTTCACATTTGCAGTGAATGTAAAGGAAACAGATTTAAGATTCATACCGGAGAAAAAATATTAAAACTATATATTTTGATGTGTGAGGAAATGGTTCTGCAATTAAACACATCTCAAGAATCTTCATATAAAACAGTGAAATCTTTGAAACAATTCAACCCTTACCTTGTATTAGTTCTTTTTCATATAAAATATTATTTTCTTCCATTTGTTAAAAATATTATTAATCTTGTTTTGGGAAAGATGAGAAAACAGTGGAAAAACAATAATTGGAATGTTCATGTCATGTTATTAGTAACAACTTAGTGATACTATGAACTGCCTTAGCCTAGGTCCAACTTCTATTTTTTCATGAGGATGTAATATCACTTCCCACCAAAATGAAAAATCACTTAAATGATTGTACTCTACTGTGCCTTTATAGGTACATGTCACAAGGAAAGTTTTCTTACCAATTTTCACACGTATTAACAAGGAGGGGGGGGTGTACTTTAAGAAGGAATAATGTAAATCTTAGAAAGTGACTCTATCTATAGAATAAATGTATTACGAATTCCTTTTCATGTCATCAAAATGTTTCCTGAATTTTCACAATGTAACACAGCATTTCTTAAGAACATCAAAGCCAAGTACTACCAAAACAAACATCTGTCTGCTGGTATGAATGAAGATCAGGCAGACAATCTAATTTTATTTTTTTGTTCCCAACCTTAAGGAAGAACTGCTTTGCTAAAACTGTATCCTATGGTTTTGTCAACAAAACTACTTAACAAACTACTTACCATAGCTTGATGCTGGTGCTGGAAGCAAGTTTTACTGAAATAGAAACTACAGGTAGCTCTGTAATTCCAAAAATGAGCCCTGCTGAAGTCTCTAGAGATCAAAGAAAAATGATAGGTGTCTAATAGATGATGTTTCTCCTGCCTCACTAGTGTGTTCAGCACTGATTCATAAACAGAGAATAGGACCAAGGTAACCTACTGACATTTCCTTGACTGGAAAACTGTCATTGCAGTTCTGCTACAGTGATATCCCCTGGAAAATTCCTGAGGAATGTCCTTGATGAAGTAGCTCTGAGGTAATCTTTTTCTGAATCAATCCAGAAGGAAATGTCCACGGAGTTCTCAAAGCAGTTTTACTGAAGTTTTTATCACAGATGTCTCCAATAGATTTAAGGAGATTTTCAACACCTGTTTGGACAAAGCCCCAAGCAATTTGTTCTGTATTGAACACTGACCCTGCTTTGAGAAGGTTAGAAGTAGGCAGCCTCCCAAGGTCCTTTCCTAACTGAATAAATCTGTCACTCTATGTCCTCAATCTGACTTTTTTTAAGGTTTATTTTTAACCAAAAGCCTAAGCAAAAGTGTGATAAAGCATTCCATTACTTACGAATCAAAATTTGGTTTAGGAGCCTGCAGTATTATCTACTTCTGATAGATCAGCATAGTTCAAAAGTGGCTTCTGGACCAGATACGTGTTATGCGATGCTTCTGGCTGACTGTGTCATACCTAGAGAAGAGTGAGTAACAATTGTTCAAACAAATCACTGCCACCTAAACATCCAAATACCTCCATAGATATTTGATCTTTCCTTTCTCTGTATGGCACTTTGTCTCTCTTTTTCATATGATCTACTAAAATGTCTTCTGTTCCCCAACAATGCTTCCATATTTTCTGCTAGGTCAAATTTATTTCCAGGTTATTCTACTTTATGACCATTGAAATTCTTTTATCTTTTAATGACTGAAAAGAAACTGGGTAACTGTTGTTCTATCTTAGAAACCACATTATGTTTAATGTTCTTTAAACTCTATCTTCTCCCATATCTGTTAGGACAAAAAATTTACAGTGAAATTATGGTTGAAAAAAAAGATGGAACCATGTGTTTAGTAATTAATGTGTATTAGCACCCTTATGAAACCTTGGATAAGTATATTACTATAGCACCATCATGTGAGTGCAGTGCTGAATCAAAGGCCAGAATTCTTGTGGAAAATCAGTATGTTGTTTCATCTGAATTGAAATATCACCTTAGTTTCCATTTATGTAAACCTCGATGCTCTTTCAAGATTACTTTGCACAACTTTTTGTATTTTTTTCAGAATATAATGAAAAATTAATTCAAATTGGCTAAACATTGTTAGGAACCAAAACCTAGTTGAAGAACTTCATATACAGGAGATAATGCTGACAACAAACTTGTATATGAGTGCTTGGTCATACTGTAGAGAATGACTTTTCTTTATTTTCAGTCTACTTAAGTCATGTAACTCTGCCTTAAATTGCAAGTATTGGGTACAGAAGAACAAGAGGTTGAAGATAATAAACTCAGAGCTAATATAAAGCATTTAATAAGTTTAGCTCTTGCAACTAGAGAATAACATACCTTCTGAACATTAGAGGCTGAAAAAAACCAACCCAGTGAAATCATTTCAGTTGAACAACTTTCACAACTATTTAAAAATGTTAAGAAATAAATGATTCATGGTCAGTTAGTATTTGCATTTTACAGGAATTCAGGAATATGAAACCAAACCAAACTGCCTTGTACCATTTATTTCAGAATTCCAGTGTCAGAGCTAGTAAGGAAATACTGCATATCCAGCTTGTAGAAGGGTTCAATAATCAGTAAATATCAGTGCTATTTCACTGTGATGAGTGACAGCTGAACTGGCCAACTGAACTGCCCTCAACCATAAAGCAAGTTAGCATAAAGCAGATATATTTTTTTAAATCCTTGTTAATACAGGATTTAAGTAGTTGTGTCATCGAAGGAGGAGACAAACCTTTAAGGAGGAGACAAGACTATACTCATATAATAAAAAGAACCATGTACTAATATAAACTGGTATGTGATATTATACTGGGTGATGTAATAATTACCCAGTGATGTATCTGACTCAAAATTCTTAAGCTTTACCTGCTAAAATAGAATAAAATCCTTGAGTTGAATCATATGCCTTGGAATGATTTCTGACTAAAATAAAACACAAGAATAAATGGTTGAATGAGATAAGAATAAGCCATTGGCAAGACTGTGTGAAGTGCATGATAATGCAAAAGGCAGATGAAATAACCTGAATCATGTATTCAGGAGGCAGCAGGGAACTTGTTTTGAGGAAGAGAGATTTGTAAATAATTCATGGACAAATTACCTTAAGCGTTAACAAGACCATATGATTTCAGAATAATTTCACTTTGGGTTGTATTTGTGCTGCAATCCCACTACATATGAAAGGAGAAGTAATTTTTCATGTATCATGGTAACCTCTTACACTGAAAAACTGGGAATCTTTAACCCACAGAAATTGTTATTCAGACAGGATCAGTAAAACTCTCACTGTTTTGCACTATTCATATGAAGGTGAGCATACAATGCATAGTTCTCCATAAACCCCCCACCCATTTACCAAATGAAAATATATTTTAAGCTATCATAGGGATATTTAAAGAGAACATATGTTTCAGTTACATTGCCTATCAGTAGTCATGGGAGAAGAATAGTGTCTGTGGTTCACTGACAGCAAAATACGGTTATTCTGAGCAGCATTCATTGCTCAGCAGCAGCTGTATTCTGACAAGGAAAGCAAAGGCAAAAACTTTTCCAGGAATGGATGGATGTAGATCAGACAACAGCTGCTCCAATGTGAACGGTGTCCTTTGTCTCTGGGATCTTATTTCTCAACCATGTCTCTGCTAGAACCTCAGCCCTTCTGCCACGGCCCACAGATGGTGGTTTCTTCAGTGGCATGATCTGGAATCACATTGGATTGCTCAGTTATACTTGAGCTTCTACAGAATTGCCTTTATTCCATAAAGATAAATAAGCCTAGTGAATTATCAGTATTCATGTGGAAATTCCATTGTAACTGTGTTAGATGGTAAATAGGTTTCAAGTAGAGGTAACGTTTCACAGAAACTTGGGAATACATGTTAAAATAAGAAATAATGATTTAAAAAAAAAAAAATAATGCTCAAACCTGATTACAAAACTAAAAACTATGGCCATAAAGCACCAAATACCTTTTTTAGGTAAGAATCTACTGGCAAAAAAATCTAATTCATTGTCATAGGGACATATGTCATAGGGGAAAAAGAAAAGGCTATTTCTGGTTTTCAGTTCTTTAAAAGATGGTAGTTATCCTAATTTTTTATTAATTTTTTTTTTAAGGAAACAAACCCATATGTGGAAAGTGAAATCTGGTAACAGTGAAGAAACTTTTATTTAATTTTTTTTTTTCTTTTTGCATGATTTTTAGCATCCAAGGCTGGAGCTCAGTCATGGTAGATTCTATTGCTAAAGTCCTTCCCCCAAATCCTGGAAAGGTAATAGAGAAGGAAGGGCTCACATTAATCAGGAAGGGGTTTTTTTGCTAAATTTATGGTGAGTTAATCTGGTAACACCCTTTGGGAGGTCAGTTCAGGGCTCGCAAACAAAGGCCAAAGTCTTTGAAGTGAAAAAAGTAGTTATTGGCCTTCCTAATGTATTTTGTGTCTACCTCTTCCTTTCAAATTGCCTTTCTAAAGACCCTTAAAAAGGAAGTGATTAAGGGTAGAACAGACTATGTTTCCAACACGTCAGTTTTGGTTCATTCAGTTTCACACTGGTTTGGTTTTTTTACCATGGGTGGTTTCAGTTTAGTGCTTTTATGGTATCCACAGGGTGATACAGTTTTTTGGCCCTTTTCTCTCTCTTTGGTACATTTTCCCCTCAGCTTATGTTATTAACAGTTATCAGAACATTTTATAAACTTTCACTGACTTCGCAGCACTTGAGCTCACAACTGGGATGGACCTCATGAGCCTCAGTTATTACAGTCTCCAGAAATAGATCTGTTATTTTCTCAATGTAAGGCTGATTCAACAACAGTTAACAAAATTGAAAAAAAAAAAAAATGAAAGCACTTGCTCCTACATGGCTGGGCTTGACATTTCTAAATAATCTGAGTTTCCCTTGTCATTTCCACCGTCGCTCAAAGGTCCGGGCTCTGCTTCAGTCAGGAAATTACTCCATTATGCAGGAGGCTACCTGGAGTGAGGAAAGGATCAAATCTACACCAAAAGGAGTTTCTCATAAAAAGTTAAGATTGGTGGTGGTTATCTTTGTGGTATTACATAAATACAAAACTTAATGTTCTGTCTTGTAAACCGAAGCTGCTATGTTTGCTGATGACTAAACTCTGGAGTTGTAAGTGAGATTTTAGTGGAACTCTGAAGTATTGCCTGACAGTGGAGGTTTTCTAGGACTTAGCTAGAAAATGGCCTCGTCCATCTTTGAAACAGAACTTATTCAGCAGCGTACTCAGCATATTGCTTCTGGAGGGAACCCTAGAGCACAAACAAGTTGTTTAAAAACGGTATTATTACAGATGGTGTGGGAGTCAGTCCGGGTACAGAAGACAGAACCTAGCTATTATTTCTCTTGTACTTGATCTTGAAGTCTAGAAAGGAAAAACTTAGAGAAGTCACTTTAAAAGCAAAGCAGGAGACTTGCACTGACTCTGTTAGGTGCATAATTGCATAAACTGTTAATTGAATAAGACAACTAATGACAACTGACTAACGGGAGGTAAGCAGAAGTAAAAAGCAGCTGTTTTTTGGGACTCTGACACATGTAGACCTCATCCCACTCCAAAAGCAACTTCCCGTGTTTCCCTCTCTTCACTGTTGAATGCAAGCTCAAACCAATACCTCATAATTATTCCCTGATCTGGCTTGGCTGATTTCTGAGATAAAGAAGACCAGGGTGACAAGGAGAAACACGACTCCTTCCAGCAGAGGAGAGGAAAAAGAAAATGGAGGCAGACAAGGGCAGGAATATCCCCCAAAAGGTGACTGATGTCAGAGACTGCAAGAGAAACCTGAAAGTTAAATATGTAAAATATAGGGGCCTGTTGCAAACATCATGAAGATTTTGCTAGTGGGGACTACTGTTAAAGAACTGACAGTCCTGAAACCAAAGAAGAATCAGAGAATGGCAAAATCAATTGCCTGACAGGCAGAATAAGAGAATAAGAAAGGTGGATATAGGATGAAAAAAAGAATATAAAGGATTCTGATGGAAACAGAGAAAAATGTACTAATTGCTATTATCTAGGACCAATATTACCACTGAAATGGCTCAAGCATGACTGAGCTAGAAGTTAAAAGGAGTAGAGGACCTGAATGAATATATTAGTCAAATTAATTTGGGGAGAAGATTGCAAAACATGAGTACCACTGCAACAACTTAAAACTATTCTATAGACTCCAAGAATTTAAATCTGTGGTTCTTCATATTATAAATACTACAAGTGTCTATATTTGTGTTATTAGCAGATTTTTAATTCCTAGATATGGATAGCAGAAGAAAATACTAGTAAGAATAACACTATTATTTTAGTTTGGGATAGCTTAGATATTTTGTCATTAAAGAGTGATACATCAAGACACAAAGCTATTCCAGAAGTCTTATAAATACTAAGTACACAATCCAATACCTTGAGCTTGTTTGGCTTAAATTAAAAATAAGAAAAAACTAACAGGCTGTTAAATAAAGTTTTCTAGTTCCAGATCATGGTTTTGAGGTATATAAAGGAATTCAGAGAAGTCAGACTGAAAAGATTCATGTGTCAGTCTCTGGAATGATGTGAAGGAACCATACAGAGTACTTGAAGTTTGTTGCCAAGCACAAGAGAAATTCTGTATAGGAGAGCTCTAGATTTAGCTTGATAACTAGACAGCTGAAAGAGGATACTAAGAAAAAAACTGGAAACCTGTAAGGCTTGAAGAAAGAGAAAGGATTGATCATCAAGGAATCTTATCAAGAAGATCAGAAAGTTCAGAAAGAAGATGATAATTAACTGAAGATGAGTTCATTCTAATCAGAGATGAAGGGGTCAGAATAACTACGTGTGTGGCTCCATCCTAAATTAGCACTCTGCTTGCAGAAAATGGGACATTCTTTGTATTTCTGATGCATGTAGCAGGAGCAAGATGGCTATGAGAATTATGGTGTGGGAGTGGAAACTGAGACATATGAAATGACAGGAAAAAATGAGGAGGTTAGTACCTCATCAAGTACCTCCTCATTGTAATGGGTGGACTGCCTGGTAGCATAGATTACCTCCAAGTTTTAGATTTATGACTACAGAAACGTAGGAAGGCTTGCAGTCTGGTAGCAAAGGCTTTAACTAAAAGTCCAATGTTGTGTGGCCTCAAATATAGTTCATGAAGCAGAAGATTTTCAGAAGGAAAAAGTTTTCCAGGCAGCTATAGATAATTTACTTTGACCTCTGCAGTGTGCAAAACTTGGAATACATTGTCAAAGAAAAAGCAATTAAGACTAGGGAGGCAAATAGAAATTTGCATAAAATGCAGGAACAATAAGGTCTTGCTAGTAAGGACTGATAAAAGAATTTTTCTTCTATAAATGAAAGATTTATGAAAAGGAAATGACAGTGAAGGAGAAAAGTTTAAGTTCATCAAGATGGGTTATGAGTTATCAGTGTGATGTGGCCCAGAGAAAGGAAATGCAATTAAACATATCAGAAGAATTTACAGGAGAGCAAGAAGTATTAATGCAGGCTCCAGAAAATTATCATGAAGAGTACTATATATATTGTGATTATCCACACTCAAGAAAATGGAATTTATATTACAAGGAGTCCAGAGGCTGCTCAGAGAAAGGGCAGAATTTTCTGCAAACAGTGACTAACAGAATATGATATAACAACTAAATGGTCTCACTAACCAAAAACTGAATGACGCACACTTGATCCCTCTGTGAGAAACCTTCACTTCCCTCTGCTTTTCTAGAGCAAAAACTGCGGGGTTGTTTCTAAAGCCAAAAGATAATATTGGTACAAGAAAAAAAAAAAAGAGCTGTATGCTATGTGCAGGTAAACTTAGGCTAAAATTAAGAAGATATTAATTATCAAAATAAGATATTGAACAATCTTCAAGTGGGGTGAGAAAATGCAACAGTTTTCAGAATAGAAGGTGGTTGCTTTATGGAACTATTCAATCCAGCTTCTTGACGTAGTTGAAGACTCATGACTCTTTTCCTCTTGAGGTTTTTATGACCTGCTTTTTATTGTACTGACAAACCACTGGTTTGTATTACTATCCAACTGAAATGGCCCAAACCAGTCAAGTATTATTTACAATAGTCAGCTTTTTTCATCTTACAGCCAGCATTAATTTATTTATACACAGCAGAGAGGTAATGTTTCTCTCTGAAAGATGTGATACTGACCACTGCTAAATCTAGGGTGCTGGCTTGTCTAAAGAAGTTTGAAATAGTTGTTCACATGCTTCTCTACTCTTCTTGTAAATGAAAAAAAATTATTTGAACACGGGAAGAAGACCTATGATTGTCACAAGTATTAGACCCTCCATGGGCTGATTCATTACAAACTTCAAATACCACGTGTAGTGAAAATGCACTGAAATGTTCATTGACCATATAAGACTAAATAGATCCCTGTTATATTTTAGTAAGCGAATTGAGAAAATGTAGTCTTATAGATCATAATTTTGTGTCACGAAGTAAATAACAAAGTATCTCCAGCAATATCTGTGTATTAAACTGACTACTATACATAAATACACCGATTGATACATGGATATAATCTAGTTCTTTTGCTGAAGCTTGCAATCAGGAGTCACACACTTACCTTAAAAATCCTGAAACTCACAGGAAGATGTGTCCAAGTGGCAACCAGTTTCTTATGAAGCCTTTTTTCTAAGCATCAATATAGACTGACTTTTGTGTCCATGGCAGCATGAGAAAGATGTATTCCTTGCTCAAAAAAAAAATAAAAAGAAATATACTGTAGCTCTGCTTAGAGCCTTCTGTTCCCCAAAAGACACTTTTAGTCATTTCAACAAATTCCAGTCATACTGTATCCTATCAGATAATGAAAATGAGTTGACAAGCCAAGCTTGACATAATGCACTTATTATTGCAGCATGTATACATGGTGAAGAGAAGTATTTCAAATGCAGTCTGTCTTTCTTCTTCTCTTTTGACAGCTAAGCATTTGGAGCCTCGTCATCGGATGGCTGAGCTTCTGTCTTGGCCCTCCGAGGTCATTAGAAGCAGACGGCCAGGTCTGTAAAAGATTCCAGCAGTACCATGTTAGTGACTGCGTGCTAAGCAAGCAGGCCCTGGGAACAGTATCCACTGTTCAGTGGTAAGCATATATATATATACACACGGAATATTTCTATATGTTAATATATATCAGCTGTATACCTAGATATACACACACGCGTAGAGCATTCAGGCAGAGATAAAAGATCGTGTAAAGGTGATCCGAAACACCAGAACAGTAACTGAAAAAAATGCTTTCAGACAATTTTGATGTTACCCAGGATCTGAAGCAACCTCCTATTTACTCGGAGCAATTTCTGAGACATCTGAATTGGGATACACTAGCTGCGTGGTTTAAGCATGCCTGCAGAAGCCTTATATGCTGCTTCTTTCTGTCTGAGTTGTTGTTTGCTCAGACCAAGACCTGAGTCACAACCCTATTTATCCATGCAGGATTACCTATCTGCATTTTTAGAGAACTTTCAAGTTAAAAACATGAAAAAAGGAAGCTCTGGCAAGTTTTTGTTTGCTCCAAGGTTACCTGGTCATTTGGATGTCAGAATCTGCCTATTTCTGCTGCAGACACAGGGTAAATATAAATCTGAGTTACATTATGATAAAGAAGAATATTGTTTAAAATATGAGTGCAAATATATATCTCTTTCCCCCCCTCTTTTTCTTGTAATTAACTTAGATTCATCATGAGGACAAATTTAATAAAGATTTTTGTTTGTTTGTTTGCATATTATTTATCTTCCTGATTAGTGAAACAAGCTTTTGACAAAGCAAGCCAAAATTCATTGAAGATTAGTAGAAATATTAAGTAAACTTCTGAAAAGTGCATGGACTGTGCTTTCTTTGAATAATCTGTTTGATAGATACATTTTTTCCCTCAGGCTGAGTTTATTACTTATTTAATGTCATTGTCACCTACTGTTTAGTAAAACAAAACAGGCTTTCTGGATGGATATATTCTTAGATCTGAAAGAAGTTAAGTCAGCTGTGTTTTTAACAGAAGATACATTGAATCTCCCATAGGTAGTTTCTCCAGGACATCAATTCAGGTAATGATAAAGTTCAGGAAAACTTTCAAGTGTTTCAAGTCTTCCAAGATGACTGAGGCTGAGTACTTTAAGAAACCTCCTGGTCTGTAGAGTGGAGATACATGGAAAAATGCTCTGCTGTAAACAGGCATAAACATTGTAGCAACTATAAATTACAGCAGCCTTTGCATTGCTCAAACACTAGCTTAATTTTTTGTGTGTTTGTTTGTGTGACTGTATCCCTATCTGACATTGGTGTCTGGTTAAGATATGTGTGTGTGACACCTCTGTTGGGGAAAAAAACTGTATTTCAGTGCCTTTAATAGTCTCTATTTACCAGCTCCACAGATGTGCAATGATAGAGTCTAGCCTTTAGTACTGCACCTTTCAAAACCTCAGTTTTGTCATAGGAGTTGTTAATATTAGCATGGGCTCTGTGTTACATTATATCCTCTTACATTCTACTACTTCTGGTTTTTTTTACTGTATTGCTTTTTGAAGTGGCTAATTTTAATTTAACACATTTATCCAAAACAAAGTGTGGCATAAAGAAAAACGTAAATCAGGAAAACGTATTTATAAACAAATCGGGCAATTTTACAAAGCACTTGAAATGTGGTTTCCTAAATTGGCCCTCCATATTAACAACCTGAAATAATGAAATCATAAACGGCTAGGATTTCTTGTAATTCTGCTTCACATTATGTAGCCTGGCAAATTGTCAAGAGCCATGACCGATTCCAGCTCTTCACCATAGCACGACATCTCCTGGTCGGCAGGGAATTAAGTTCCTTCTATTTTTCACCAACAGGTGGTACTCTGAATTTCTACATTCCTTAAAACATTCATATTGCAATATGGATTTGCATTTGGAATGGGACATGTTGACCCATCGTTGCGGCCCTCCAGCACACCACTATCTGTGGTTGCACTGCACTGGAGAGCACAGCACTCACTCCCACGTCTGGAATGTGGAGGTGCACGGGGGAATCAGGCAGTCAGCCAGCCTTAGCCAGCTCCTTCTTCTCTGGTGAGTGATATCAGGAACCAAACAACAAAAGGACACCTCAAGGATTGGACGAGGGAGATGAAGATTGATGAAGTAATGACCACCAGAAGTGCCCCAAGACCCGCCCCCCATGTGCAACAGGGAGGGATGACCGCTCTTAGCCACTGTGGGTGGAAAAATACTGTTCAGCCTCTGTGCATGTGCTGGCCACGCGTGCACCGACATTGGACCAGTTTCCACGCTCCTGCCGGGAGAGCTGGAAGTATAAGGATTTCACTAAGAGTCATGGAATCAAGCTAGATTTGCTGTACTCTTAAATATTGAAGAACCTACCTTAAGTTTGGGGCATAATCATAGAATCATAGAATTGTCAGGGTTGGAAGGGACCAGTTCCAAGCCCCCTGCCATGGACAGGGACACCTCCCACTAGAGCAGGTTGCTCAGAGCCCCATCCAGCCTGGGCTTAAACACTTCCAAGGATGGGGCTT
>WTSP01009176.1:30045-70773 GCA_025331215.1 Actenoides lindsayi
GGGGCTCCAGAACTGGACGCAGTGCTCCAGGTGAGGTCTCACCAGAGTGGAGTAGAGGGGGAGAATCCCCTCCCTCGCCCTGCTGGCCACGCTTCTCTTGATGCAGCCCAGGACACGATTGGCCCTCTGGGCCGCAAGAGCTCACTGATGCCTCATGTTGAGCCTCTGCTCCACCAATAAACTTAAATGTTGGAAACATTCAACACCCAAAGCATTTTCCCACAATGGAGTTTAGAAATGTGCACTGTCTTGAAAAAGTGGTGACTTAAAAAAGTTGTTTTGAAATCATTCTTATCCTTGCTTGATTTTTTTTTTGACATACCTATTCCATGGGTTAGCAATTTCTATCTCTGAAAACAATTAGAAAACAGTAAGATCTGTGTAAATGCTTGTTCAGCAGCAGCAGCTGATCCATGAGATCACGTAACATGGATGCTTCAATAAGCAGGGGAAAATTGGTCCACATTCTTTTTTTTTTTTTCTATCTTTTTATTTCCTCTGTCCAAAATGTAATTTTCCTAAGATATGTTATAGAGTCAAAAAAAAATTACAGGTGGGTGTAGCCTGTCTCATTCATCTGTAGACATACATGAAGAGGAAATTATTAGTATTGAGTGCCTCCCTTGTCACTACTTGTAGCCACTATACTTAACCTACCTTAAAATGGATGACTGCTTAGACACCTTTGGGTTCTTTTCAGCAGGTCTACTGTATACTTTCTTCTAACATGTGTGCCTTTTTCACTTGTACGTGCTGTATGCAGCATTTCACAGACTATCTGCTTGGAAATAACATGGTTGTCTGAGTTCCCACCCTGGTTTCAGTCTCCTGTTGCTATTTGCATTGCTACGTTTCACGAGGGTGCTGTGGTTTTCAAGCTACCACTTTGTTTCTGCTCTCTCAGTCTACGCTGGCAGGCATCTGGTTTAACGGATGTTCCATAGAAAAAGATTTTCCAAGACAAATACTAACTGAGAATCAAGATTCCCTGCAATAACTAAGACGTCATATGTGGTTTCACAAGGATGGTGTGGAGGACTTCAGAACATAAAGGAAAAGCACACTTCAACAGGGTGTTGGCATCTGAATGGCTTAGGTCCTGAATGTCAGTACTGGACAGCAGATAGTAAATTATCTCAGGGAAAGTATTCTTCTGATTTTCCTCTGTTAATTCCAATGCTCCAAGTAATTTGAGCGTGTCTGTATTCCGTTATATCCCAGAGTGTGGCATTTGATAGGTGCGACCAAGGAAAGCAAAGCTTTGTTGGCTTTGGTTGTTTGGTTTCTTTTTTCTTTTCTTTTTTTTTCTGCCCAGGCTTGTCAACTGCCTTAGCTAGCCAGGTAGGTGGTTTTTTTGAAGGGTCTTTGAAACTCTGTTCCCTTTAAAATAAACAGGCGTTTTCCCACTGCTTTTAGTAGATACAGGTATCTGCAGCCAACTAACGATGACTTGTGAAAATAGCAATGAACTTTTATTTTCACTTCTCCTTCTCTTTCTTTGAACGTGAACTTTGCTGAAAAAGTAATAGTAAGGCTGCTTTTTTTTTCTCATCTGAGCTTTCTTAGTTGCTTTCAGTTCCTCTTCCTTGCATCTTAGAATATCCCTGACAGTGCAGAAGGCTTTTTTTTAGCAAACTTTTTTTCTTTCTTTTGAAGAAAAGATCATCTGAGAAGCTCTTTTTTTTACTTTATATTCAGCTGGACTTGTTTTATGCGGCTGTAGTCCGTACAGTCAAAAGCAAACATCAGTGAATCCTCTTGCATTCCTTAACAACATTGGTGGGAACATTAGCCTTAAAATTTGCTAATCAGAAAGTATTCAGGAATCGAGAGCTAATAAAATCTTTAATATCCAAACATGCAGACTGTATCAGTGTTGTTCTGTAATAAACGCCATTTTCATAAGCTCAGGGAATGACCAGGTTTTCTTGAACTCTTTTTATCAAGTGGTTTAAAGAATAAGCAAAACCTGGCATGGTTGTGGGTAGAACAGATCTCTTCTTCAAGACCGACAGACCTCTTTTTGAATAACATATATAAAGCTTAGGTTAGCCTTTTTCTAGAAACAAAATTTCGGTCTGAAGACATCAGTGGTTAATTAGATTAATTAAAGAGAGGAGTATCTGTCTAAAGAAGTAGTTGTCTTGCTTAGCTCAGTGGAACAGTCTGAGGGATGCATTGACTGTGTAATAAATATAAAGATAAATTTCTTGAGGAGAAAATAATCACAGAAATGCAACTTTGACATAAGAATTATTTTTCTTTAATTATTATTTTATTTATGTTTAAGCTCAAAAATGATCTTCCAAAATTGCATAATAAGAACGAAGAATCTTAATTGTTTTAAGATAGAAGATGACAAGTTTATAGAAAAGATGGCAGAACATGAAATCTTTGAAGCTTGAAATAGAATCTCTGCCTATCTGTTGTATTGACATCTTCAAAGAGATTTGAAAAGGAGCCTGATTGTTCTTTGCCTATGCTATATGTGGCTAGGTGTATTAATACGCTCCATGAATTTTGCCTCTTTCCAATTTAGGCCTTTTTTTTTTTTTCCCCTTCTGTGCGTAGTCTGGTTTGGGTTTATTTTTATTTCCTATCATTTTTTTCTTAATTGAACTCAGTGGCAGACTGGAGACTAATGTTCACTAGTTCTCTCAGCAGCATCTGGTTATCAGGTACTTTGATGCTGAGCCCTGCCCACATGCTCAGGGTTAGACTGAGGACCATACTTGAAATCATGAAGACTTTTCCTTGCAGATCAAATCACAGGGAGCATCCCCTTTATTTTTAATTCTTTTCTCTTCCTTTGTATAACTCTGTGTGGGTTTTTTGTTTTTTTTTTTTTGTTTTGTTTCAGTTTTTTTATTATCTTGAAATTCTATTTGAATAATCATTCACTAATACAAGAACCTGAGTCTTGAACATTCTCAGTCTCTTTCATTCTTTTCCTGTAGTGATTGTAGTTCTGGATATTGATTGGAGATCTTGAGATTATTAGAAGGTCCTTCACGGGTTTCTGTGGATTACTGTTTTCTATGAAACTTTATGAAGTCAATTGTTTGACTGAATGGCTGCTATGGTGCTGGAGGGGGACTGATTACTGAGGTGGTTCTTTCCACTTCTGATTAAAATCCCTGGCAGGGTTTAGGTAGGTGCCAGAGTTTTAGACAGGTCACAATTTGTTGTAGTTCATGACTCACACTTGTAGAACTGCACAGCTTTATTTTGTAACAGCAAAAGAAGTGGTGCTCTTATAAATGTTTCATTGTTAACAGTGGGGAATCATTAGAAATATTTATTTTAATTGGCTTCTCAGTATCTGGTAAGAAAAGTTATATGCCTAATGTTCCAAAAGTTTTCCGGTACTACAGTTTTATGATATCCTATGAATATGAAATGCTTTTCTTGTGAAATATGGATCACTTCTCTAGTAGAAAGTATAACACTAGAGCAAAACCACCAAGTCACTGAAAAACTTGAGCAACTATTTCTAGAATAAATGCATAGTCTCCCAAAAAGGTGGTTATGGTGTTTAAAATTGTTTCCCTTGTTCTGTAGTGTTTAGGTATTTATACCTGTGGTTTTACATGTTGCTCTTGCAACCCCTCATTTTGTTGTCTTGAGCAATCTAGACACTTTTACCATGCCATATATTGTTATTTCCATTATTCTATCCTCACTTTTCTTACTGAATTCCATTGCTGTCTTTTAATATTGGTCTGTATTTCATTGCTTTTATCCTTAATCCCCTGTCAGTCTGCAGTACGCTGGTTTTACCGTTTCTGTTGAACTCTTGCTTTACAGCTAAAGAAATAATCAGTGTCATGTTTTCATTTTCTTTGCAAGATCTAGGTCCACAGTAGGTCGTTGGTCTTTCCTACATCTTTTAAACTGTCAAAATGTAGAAAACTGCTGCATTCCTATTTCCGTATTTGCATGGTCTATTCTTACTCTTCACCTCTCTACGAAGTGCTTCATCCTCTTCGGAATTCTGTAGCTCTGTGAGGGTATTGGTTTGCTGTGTTTGTTGGGTTTTGCTTTATTTTTCTTCTCTTTTTTTTTTTTTCCTGAAATTCCAGCACCGACTGTATTTGGACACAACAGGATTCTGCATCCTCTTCAAGTTCAAAGTCTTGAACTCATCATTCTAGGCAACCTTGCTAGAAAATTTCCAGTTTTCCTCAAAGTTTGTTTTCCTAATACTCTGAGTTAAACTCCTGACTTAGCCAGATGAAATTTCCTACTACTTTTGTAAGATTACCTCTCACTAAAATAAAACAAGCATCGTATTTTGTCATTATGACTTCACTATTTGATGAAGGAATGCGGTTTAATATTACATCAAAGAATGTGGTATTTGCCACTACTGGTGTGTGCATTTTGTAAAGTCTAGGTTTGGAAATTCAAAATTGCTTATTTTCCCTCCCTTTTCACTGTTATTTCTTTGACTTACAATTTTACAAAAATTCTTTATACTCAACAATTTAAGTAAAGTGTCCCTTTGACTCTATTTTCATTTATGTCTTTCCATAAATATGTTACAGGTGTAGGTTTCTGTTATGTAGATGTTAAGCCAGTTTTGGCTCGTTGAAGAACTATTTTTATATGGCAGCATTACTTATTTAGGACATTGTGCATGCATTGAGGACATTGATGTGCACTGTACTGCAATGCATGAGAGCACAAAATAGACTGTCCGTTATAAGAAGTGATCTCAGGTTAAAAATAATGTTTAAAGAAAATATTAAAAATCACATTTTTCTTTCTTTGTTTTGATTTCCTTTTTTTTTTTTACTTAGTTGAGGCTGTTTTTCTTTATTTTTATTAAAACTCAGTCTCAGATACTGACAAAATCCTGGTTTTGCAATGGCCAGAGTTACCTAATTTTAGCTACTGAAAATGATATTAAAGTAGTTAGACTCAGCATGCAGTCATTAATCTATCTAATCTGTCAGCCCTAATACTCAGGTCTTTTTCTTCCTATATTTTAATTTCCTTTACCAGTGTTTCACTCCTAAAATTTCCCTTCTGCTGCTTTATGATTCATCTAACTCTTTTCTCTTCCTGCTGCTCTGTTTATGCTCATAAAAATCCACTGACTTATTTGACCCCTGCTTTGTTCCACTGTCTGCTAACATGTTTTGTTCTTCCCTCAGAAGCTCTCTGAATTCATCAGTTTTCAGTCTGCATCTAGCATGACTCTAGCACTCGCAACAAACATCTCCGAAAGCATTAAAATTGAAGGAACACTTCATTATTTTGCCAGTCTTCAAGTAAAAAAAAAACCTAGCAATGCTGCCATCACTGAAATTTTATATCTGACTCATCTGAAGTATGATAATGTCACTCTTCTTTAGGATGTACATTCTATGGTACATTAATCTTGTGGGTCCTTGAGAACTCCAGCCTGTATCTAAGTAAGGGTAATTAGTTACTTATCCAACAACCTAGAAAATATTTTTAGCATAACTTAAGGATAAGAAATGGAGTTTTATGTAATTCCTTATAGCTTTCTTAAACAAGCAAGATCTTTCTTCTAATGAAGACAAAGAGAATTCAACTGTCAAAAATCTAGCACCATGTAGAAATTTATCTAACTAGTAAATAATGTATGACTAAACAAAGATATCATACAGAAGATTACAATGTACTTCAAAATGTTATATTCTAAGTAAAATGTACATGAAATTTGAAGCATATAGCATGCATACAGTGAAAACAAGGACCTAATAAAAGAATTAAATATCATTCTAATATAAAACAGGGAGTGAAATTGATCATGTGGTAAAAAGAGAGCTATGCCAGGAAGAGAAGAGAAGAAATGAGATAGGAAATAAATTGTTTAATTCACCTGGAATATGATAGAGGCAGAGGAATTGGGTATTTTGTTTTTCAGCTTTTATGATTTTCATTTGTGCTTTTAAATTTTCAGAACAAGGTGTTCAAATCAATTCGGTTTGTCAAAGATATCTTCATATACTTAATTTTAATAGATTTTACATAAACAAAATAAGAAGCCTGTTTATCTCCTTTAAGTGTTGTATTCTATGTGTGCATAGCTGCATATTCATTGATAATACGTATTCTATAATGTTTTTACATATAAAGTTTGACAATTACTCTGTAGTTATTCCTGGATAACTCCAGTATTTGCAAAGCAGAATGAATTAAAACTATGCTCAACATTTGGGAAGGAAGTAAATTTAATTTTCCTTTTCAAAACTAATCCTGGGGACACATTCTGCTTCTGTTCAGCTGGGATTGCCATAAAACTCATGTATGTCACTGTGGATGCTTATCTAGCAGTTTGCATAAGACAACTGTATAAATGAGAATACCAACCTTGTCATTCAATTTAGCAATCTGAAGCCTGTTATTCTGTATACATTTGCCTAGTTTTTGTCTAATACATCCAAATGAAAGCAATGCAAAGGCCACTATGTACTGAAACTTGTGACTCCTGCTGCATTTGTAAGTCACCTCTTTTTCATTTCACAGTACTCTTCCCTAGAACGCTAAGGATAGGACCCAAAAAAAAGGATCAAACAATATTTTCTTCTCTTTTCCTTTTTCCAAAGATGGAAAAGGGCTTGTGAATAGGATAAAGGCAGAAGGAAGTACGAGCAGCATAGATAAAAATAGGTGGCAAATTAAGTTAAAATAATGAGGGTGATGAAACGTGGGGAAAAGTGTGGTTAATCACTGTGCATGACTGGTCGTAAATAACCTGCAAGCAGTTTAGCAAGAATCTGTTATCTTATGCAAGTGGTGTCCAAGCATCTCGGGCGACAGGAGAGGCTAACCCGTTGAAATATGGAACATCCCTTCGCACACAATTACAAATGACACGCTGGTCCCTGCCCTTCCCGTGAAATGTTTTTCGCTGGACCTTGAAGCCGGACTCCTCACTAACGCCTTAATGTGCCCCCTGGGGTAAGGAGGATAGAGGGGAATGGAGGAGGAGGGAGCTGAGGCTGCCAAGCAGATGAGCAGGAGAGAGAGCACTGTGGGAGTGCCGGAATGCAAATCCCTGGCAGCCCAGTTCTCTCCATGGCGTGTGGACAGCACACGCTCCATTCCCACTCTTCCCACATCCCGACGCTCACAGCCACCCCTGGCCAAACAAAAGCACGTGTTGTGCTTTGCAGAGGCCAGCCTGGATGGCAAGCAAGGAAGGCACTGCATATGTTTTATAATCTCAGTACTGGTGCCAGATGAAATCCTGAATGAATTCCTTTGTAAGAGTTCAGAATAATCACCGGGTATGTGATCAGTGCTGGTGCTCACAGGCAAAAGTTTTCTAACTGGTAGCTTATGCATTTGGGTTGAACTGAATTTTTTTGCTCCTGTTTTCTCCCATAAGCAGTAAGGAGGGAGTTATTTGTGTACCTGGAGGTAAGTTCCTATGGCATTTTAGCACAGGGTAACCTGTTTAGCTTCCAGTTGCAACTCCAGAAATAAAACCAGGTCCTGTGCTTATCCCTGTCCATCTCATCTATATGTCTCAGATACCTCTGGGCACATAAAATGAGCTAGAACACTATGTTTAAGTTCCTAAATAGCCCCCCCATTACCTATGTCTAGGATAGGCCATTTGTCAAATCCTATGATCCTTTGTCAAACAAAATGTGGATTTATTCCATGTTAATTTTGATATTTCAAGAATCAGATTTGTTATGAACAGCTTTCTCCTACCAAAATGTTTGGTACTACAGTTCCTTCATAAAACCATATATATATATATATATATATATACCCCCAAGTATACCCATTTCACCCTGAGGTGACATCCAACATGGTTAGTCTACTGTGAAATAAGGAAGACCAATATCATCTACAGGTCATGCAAATGTCAGGCTCAGCAGTTCCTTCCCTAATGAAATATACTGGGCTAGATTTACTGCTCCAGGGGGATACCTCTGCAATGCTCTGCTGGTGCAAAATAATCTACTACAACTACTATATCTGCAGATAGCTGGAATGGAAGATCCTCAGCTCGCCCAGTACCAGGAACTCCAGGATGTTTTACCAGATTCCTGTTGTACAATATGTTTAAGAATATTTTAGAGTTTATGGAATTAAACAGACCTTTCAGCTGTCTTCTTCTAGGGCACTTCCAGGCTGGAAGTGGAGATCTGTCACCCCAGTTTACTTCCTGTGCTGGGTAAGTCTCAAGTGATACAAAGCGTGTGTCCACAGATTTTTTGACTGTTCAGGGCATGCTATTCAAAGGAAGCCAGTCCTTTGATCCAGCTAAATACACAACATGGATAAGATGAGCAACCTGGCTTATAGTTTTCTGTCAGCTTTAATTTCTTAATAAGATTTTAATTTTCTAAGGAGTTTGATTTGCTTTCTCACTAAGACCTTTTCCATTTTAGAAAAGGAAGAATTTCCCTTCAAAAGTTGTGGTTTTTGAGAATCTCTCTGCTTTTTTATTCTATAGATGTTGCCAAATTTGGCTTTCAAGACCTTGATCAATGAAATAATTCGACAGAATTTTTTCATCTCAGTGCTTGCTTACCAACATTTCATAATTTCTTTATTCAGAAAGTCACAATCTAATCAGTGTGTTTGCTGTGCAGAAGCAAGAAAAATGTCTGTCTTTTCAATTTTATTCTTGGTAGTACTGACTCAAAGTTGTTATCTTTCCCAAGTCATAACACTTAGTCAAGTCCAACCAGTTTCAAGGCATTATCAAAGAAGAATACACATCTGATGGAATTGCTAGTTGATGGTAAGTAACAGGAACAAATCTATAGGCAATGCATACCATTTATATTGTAAAATGAGAAATATCCATGAGAGGGGGTTTCTAATCTCATTACATTTGTTCAGCTCACAAGCTGCAGTGAGGCAATTTACTGTGAAATCAGGCTCATGCTCCGCAGATCATAGGATTTTGGTTCTGAAGCTTATTAATGTTAATGCACCATTTTTCGTTTACTTAGTGGGTTTTCGATGAACCCAGAAGCATGAGCTCAACAAATCACTCTGGCATATGCTTCATTCTGAGCAGTCCCAAGGAATGTGGCTTCCCCCACATGGCAGGGCTATGTGGAGAATAAGCCCATGGTTCTGTGCTTTGTTATTTGAATGTTAAGGTATATTCAGATGATCTCCATTTCTGGTCACACAGCAAAGCTGCTTTTCCTTTGAGAGCTACACAAACACGGGTTCTTCTCAATGCTGGGCAGAAAATGTGCAGAAGTCATTACCGCTGCTCAGAGACATTATTTGCACCCTGGGAAGTTTTTACCTGAGATGTACTATACAGCACCTCATCTTTCAGCTTCAGACCTTTCCTATCCTGTTACAGTTTTTGCAGACTGGCTGAAGCCTGACACAGCTGCAAGCTGGTTGTGAGACTGTGGTTTTATACAGAATGAAACATAAATAGAATCGCTGTTGCTCCACTTTCACAAATCCTTGACAAGTTTCAAGTTTCACAACTTGAAAACATGTACTTTTCGAAAGACCTTTTCTTCCATTAGGTGACACTCATGCCATTTAGAAGATGATTTTGATGTAGCACCTAAAGATATGCAAGACACGGGAGAGGACAGAAAAGCCTGCTGCTCATCACTGCATCTGCTGGTTCAGGAAAATACTGCACATAAAAGGGTAATGGGCTTTGGAAGGTTTGGTGCCATTAAAGAAATTGTTTGTTTTTCAGGAATATTTTTTTTTAAAGATCCCAAGCAGTATTATTATATGACTCAAACACTTGAAGAGGAAAACTCCTTAACATGGTGGCACGAAGAATGCTTGCAGAGTGAAATAGAATTCTTCAGAGACATTTGTTTTATGTCAAATTGTCACTGATTACTAGAAATAGGCACGGTCAGAAGATAAATCTTTGCAGAGAGGTTGAGTTCTGAGTATGACAAGATAGCATGGAACACTATTTTGGATATTAAATATTAAAATAATGGTACAGGTAGGGTAAAGGTAACAAACAGCACAGGCATGGCTGACGATGCTATTGCAAGCTGGCAAGCTGCTATGTACCTTGATGTAAAGTGGATTCAATCATGTTTCAGAAATAACAGTTAAAGAACAAGCTAATTTTCCTCTTCCGTTTGCTGATTGCTAAGGTTATGATTTACATAATTTCCTCAGTATTTCTCTGAATGCTTTCTTTTTTTTTTCTGTTATTTGCAAATATTCAGTATTGTAACTTTAAGATGGAGTGGTTTTCCATGCCTTTGTCTAATTCTGCCTTTCTGTCACCTGCATGGACACCTAACTCTTTTTCTTTTTTTTTTTTTTATAATTTCCTTTTGGTGACATGTAAGTAAAAATTTACCCTTCCAGAATAAGTTGAGATACACAATTAAAATCAGTGCTTGGAGGTATTCCTAAGAAAATAATGATTTGCTAAATGTTTTTAAAGAAAGAACATAGTGTGATATGAAAGGAGTCAAAGTTATCATCAAAAAAAGATGCTCCAAAGAGCATTCAAAAAATGAGGATTAGACAGTTATCTCATTTTGGACTTAATAGAGGGGTATAAAATGAAATTTTGAAAAGTGTCATCTCCAGAGACCAAAATTATCCCCAGAGACCCAGATGTCTGATATCCCAGACATCTGGGCTAATTGTAAAGGTATAGGCTCTTTTCCATGTCCTAGAACTTCTCCTGAAAGCCCATGCTCCTGATCTTCACCAAAATCATAATACATTATCCATACTTATTTATTTTATGTTTAGCACATTAAAGGGATGTAATTAGTGCCTTTCTTTAGCCTCATTCCTCGTGATTATAAATCTTAAATTAGTTTTGTTTTATTCACTTTGGACAAGTACAAGATAAATGTGAAATTACACATTACTTTTAATCTGTTACTGTTACCCCTTTGAGATATCACCCTTATTTGTTCTGCATACAGATACAAGAAGGAATTTGTTAGTTGAGGAAAAAAAGGAGATGAAGAGGGCTTGTAAGAGAGGTGTTAATGCCCAAGAACACAGGGGCCTTTTGTTCTGGAATCAGTGATGCTCTAAAAAGGTCTTACTCTGCAGAAAAATACGTCAGAAAACGTCTTTCTACAATGTCACGTGGGGGCAGCCATTTGATTTAAGACCTCTTCCATCAGAGATCCTCATACTTCCTCATGTTCATCTGAAACTCCAGAATGTTGATCCAGGGCTAGAAATCATACAGCTGGGGTTTAAAATCAACAAAGAATTTCCTGGAGGAAGAAGGAAGGTAAAAATCTGTGAAAGGCCTAAAGACCAAAGTTGATAAAGTTGAAAGCAGTGGTTAAGAGCACTGTGCTTGCATGTGAATGAGCAATCAATAGCATGTATTATTCGACTTGATTTTAAAATGCCTAGAATCATAAAAACTCTACTCAGTTTGATCCGTGAAGTTTCTTTTCTTTTCTTCCAGAAGCAAAACAACACCCCTGCATTTCCAACAGAGAAGAGAAAAAACAATTTCCCATCCAATGCATTTAAAGACATGGGAATACAAAGCAGGAAAAAAAAAAAAAAAGAAGATACCTGGTTACTTTGGAGCAATCAGACAAAAAGGGAGTCATAGACAAAGGATTGCAGGAGCTCTACTCTTATGAAAAAAGCAAAACAACAATAGAAAACACATAAAAGAGTCTCAGTTTCTATCAGCTAGAAAGAAACCTACATTACGTGAAAAAAGTAAACAGTTTTTCTCATAACTTCTCAAATGCAAGGCTTTGAGGATTCCCCAGTTGTCAGAAGATTGAATATCAGTTCAAAATTTTTCATTTACCTCTTCATTTTTGTGGGGTTCATTTTTTTCAGTTGTAAAGATGTGAGGTTTTTTTCCTTATTTCTGCCTTCCTTATGTCCTTGTTTTGTAAACACACAAAGAATCTACCTAAGTGGAATACTGCTCAGAATTCTTCAGCGGGGCAGGGCACCTTTCCTTCTGTCCCTATTTATGTGTCTTCTTTGTGTTTTATTGTTTTGTAAGGAGAATGTGTTTTGTCACATTCATGAATTGCAGATCAGTTTCTCATGAACTGGCAGGACTGATAGCAGTAGTTTTTCTTCTCAGCAGTCTATAATTCCACTTCTTTTGCATTGCTTGTCTGTTATGTTTCTTCCTTATCTATTTCTTTCTCCCCATAGATGGACAAAGCTGCCTGGAATACTAGATGGAAATTACATTCTGCAGATGATTTCTGTAAATTGTTCTACTTTTCAAGTACTTACAGGCAAAATTATTTTAGCTGAGAGGACAACAACTTAAGAAAAGGAAGAAAAAAACTATGCATTGATTACATGGTTGAATATATGGGTTCCAGGTTAGAAAGTGTCAATGCTATTTACATATGTTGCTAGATAGAGTTCATTGGGTTCATTCCTTAAAACTACTTTTTAACATTCCTATTACTCCAAAGCATATTTTTCTAGCTAGTATTTGGGGTTCTTTTATCTAGTTGTCCTCTGCATGTTTGATATGCGTTTCCTATCTTATTTTTCTTCATTTTTAGCTGCAATAAAATACATCAAGCAGATTTTTAGAAATACTCAAGGTAAATTAATCATTGGTAAATCTGAGGAAGATACACAGAAGTGAGCATTTTGGGAAATATCATTATTTACAATGTGTTTCACATTTCATGTGATTGGGAAAAGCCAACATGGATTCACCAGGGGCAAATCATGACTAACAAACCTGAATGCCTTCTACAACAAAATAACCTGCTTGGATGGTGCAGGGCAAGTGGTGGACATTGTCTACCTGGACTTCTCCAAGGCTGTTTGATATCTTATAAATGAGTTGGATGTTGGGATCAAGAGCATCCTGATTAAGTTTGCAGATGACACCAAAATGAATGGGGAAGCTGACACTCCAGAAGGGAGAGCCATACTCCAGGAAGACCTGGACAGGCTGGAGGAGTGGGCTAGCAGGAACCTTATGAAGTTCAGTGGAGACAAGTGTAGGGTCTTGCACCTGGGAATACATAACCCAGGGATGAAGCTCAGACTGGGATCCACCTGGCTGGAGAGCAGCCCTGTGGAAAAGGACCTGGGGGTCTTTGTGGACAACAAGCTCACCATGAGTGAACAGTGTGCTGCAGCATCAAAGAAAGCCAAGAGGATACTAGGTTTCATTAACAAAGGCATCACCAGCAGAGATAAAGAAGTCATTATCCCACTCTACTCAGCGCTGGTCAGACCACACCTTGATGACTGCTTTCAGTTTTGGCCCCCACTATACAAAAAAGATCCAGACAGACTGGAAAGGGTCCAGAGAAGGGTCACAAGTATGATCAGAGGACTGGAAGACCTGCTATATGAAGAAAGGCTGAGAAAACTGGGTTTGTTCAGCCTCAAGAAGAGAAGGCTTAGGGGAGACCTTATTACCATGTACCAGTACATAAAAGGTGGCCACCAAGAAGATGGAGACTGCCTTTTTACGAGGAGTCACACGGAAAAGACAAAGGGTAATGGGTACAAGTTACTCCTGGACAGAGTCTGATTGGACTCCAGAAGAAAATTTGTCACCCTGAGAACAATTAGACACTGGAATAATCTCCCAAGGGAAGTGGTGGATTCCCCTACATTGGACAGTTTTCAGACTCAGCTTGATAGGATGCTGGGCCATCTCATTTAAACTATATATATATGTGTGTGTGTGTGTGTGTGTATGTGTGTATAGATTTTGTTTGCTTTGGTTTTTTTTACCTTGAAAGTTTGGACTAGATGATCCTTGAGGTCCTTTCCAACCTGATATTCTATGATTCTATAAATAACTTTTTAACATTGACTTTCCCACCTCACTGCTCAGCTTCTATTCAAGTTCATTAATGGCAAAATTAAAAATTGAGGAGTCAAGTACAAATCCCTGAGGAATTCTTCTAATAATCTTCCTTCCCTTTGAAAACTATATCTGACACTTGTTTTCTATCTCTTAGTAAGTAATTTATTTATCCCTTTTAGTCCCCTTTTCCAGAGTCATCTTCATTTCTTTAAGAGCCTTTGGTAAAACACTGCTCAACACCTTTTCAAAGTCAAGGTGCAATGTATCATCCTGCTTGCTCCAGTCTGGAGGCCTGCTGAGTACTTCAGAGAGCTGTGTATTTGTGAGAAGTGCTATTCCTTTGTAAAAGCCATGTTGCTCTTCCCTAATCTTTCATAATTATGAACCATAATAATTCATATTTATTCAGGTACACATTAATTCTATTTTTCAGTCAGTTTTAAACTAATTAACCTGCTGGACATGTTGAGCTACTTACCAGTTCTTGCATTCCCCTGCAGCCTTCTGAAGTAACTGGTGTCACATGTGTCACTCTTCTGCCTCCACACTGTTTCGGAGAGAGGTTTGTGATTTACTTGCTTCATCTTCAAATCTCCCTAGAGTTCAAAGGTAAATATCAATCAGTCTTGCAGATTTTGTACTCTTAATTTTATCTATTCCTTCAATAACTTCTGCTGACTGTTGGGCATATCCTTTAATGTGTCTATAACTATAAAATAAAGCTTCAGCTCAGAAATCTCCCAGAGTTTATCCATGTTAAGCAGGGATATAAAAAAGTAATTTTTCTTCTCTGCTATGGTCTCCTTTCTACTACATGTTCTTTTCATGATCTGATTCATTTCCTCATGTTACAGACTCCCCAGAAGGCTTCTTCCTCATCTGCTGGAAAATGGATATGTTCTTTGGTTTTGAGCTATCTGCAGATAGTTTCTCAAACCCTTTTATTCATGCTGCCATTTTGTGCTTTTACATCTAACTGACCACTTACTGATTCTTATTCCTTCTGTTATCCAAATTTCACACAGTTTAAGGTTTCTAAATTATTTCTTTTTCTATTGATATAGCCTTTCTATTTCCCTAGCCTTCTGGATTTCCTCAAGTCTTTGCTAGTAGGTAGTATTCCTTTACTTGGAGAAGCCGTGTGGTGGTATTAGATAGTCACTGTACCACTGGGAATGATTAATCTCTTTAACATTCTTTTCTCATTTATAGATGACTTCTCTTTTTAAAATCAATCCGCAGTAGACCTTTTGATTTAGTACCTTCAGAATTTTGGAATCCAAGTGTCCTATGGTTATTCATTACACAGTGACTTGTAAAGATATCACCTGAACAGATTCCTGCACATTGGTCTGGGACAAACCTAAAAGCCTGTCATTGACAGTGCCTAGATGTTTCATCCCCAAATCATACACAGATATGATGTTCACCCAGGCTACCAGGGAGCACTTTACTCTCTTGCCTGTGGCATTTCCTTTCAGGTTGCAAATTCTCAGGTGTGAAGTATTGACTGGAACATCTCTCTTAGAAGGAAAGGCTGAGCCACCGGAGTTTATTAGGTCTGGAGAAGACTGAGATGGGATCTTATCAATGCTTATACATATCTAAAGGGAGAGTGTCAAGAGGATAGGACCAGGGGCAATAGACACAAACTGGAAGTTCCAGCTAAACATAAGGGGGAATTTCTCTACTTGGAGGATGAACACAAGAAAAATGTACAATAATATAACAGATAGTCCCATGACTGCGACCTCCTCTTCTGTACACAGTGATACATGATAGTTTGTAGCCAGTTTTTTTGGCCAGTATACTACTGTGCATACCTCTTGGTATTTTAAAATCATGCAGGTCTGCTAGAGCACTGTCTGTGTGGACATTTCCAATATTCCAGTCACTTGCATCTCTGAATCACACGCCGATGTGAAAAATAAGACACAAAAGATATATGACATACAGGGAAGTTTGTAGCATGAAATATTTATGAGAAAAACCTCAAATGGTTTCCTCTAACGTGGTAAATGGGTATGGTCCAAGATTTCCCATTTTCCTGATCACATAAATCTTTGCAGTAGTCTTTCTGGGCTTTATCTAAGTGAGAGTTATACTTGTGTAATTGATATCAAACTCCCTCAAGTCAGTATCTGTGTAGTATAGAATTGGTAGTTTAATATTTAAAAAATATCCTAGAATCCCCCTTAATCCTTTCAAAACAAGAGACAAAACTCTCCAAAGAAGGGAAATTGTAGAAGATTCTTGCTAAAGTTTAACCAGGTATGGTCCAGTTACTACTAATAAAGGTTCTTTAAAAACTGTGAAATACCAAGCATAAAACCAGGTTTATTTCCAAGGTATATAACATAAAGCATTATATTTTTATGTATTATATGTTGAAAGAGTTCTAAAGTGAAAAGGGAACCGCTGGACAACTCTATGATCAATATCTGCTATTTGTAAATGCCTATATTTATACTGACCTAATATTCTTAGAGTCCTAATTTAGTAATGCTCTCTGTCCTCTTCCCCTCTTCCCCTGACTTTGCACCTTGAGAGCTGTAGTCCTCTACACAAGTCATCCATACAGGAAAAAGAAAATGAGGCTAACTTTCAGGCTGGATGCCTTTAGTACCTTGTCTGACCCTTTCATCATGAAGCACTTTAACTCCTTCAGTCTGAAGTACCCCCCACAAGTGAAAACCTTTGCACATTGAGGGGCCAGAGGGGTGAATCCCTCTGCTCTTGGCAGGCTGTGCACCTCACTCAGCTGGGAGTAAGATTTTTGTCTCATTAACTGCCCAAGAGGTTATTCATCAAAGAAATCCTGCTTCAATTTGCTGATTTCATAATGGCTGTTGCAGCGTAGGTGTCTGTCATGGAGAAGACAGTGAGAGCTGGGCTAGGAAGTGACCACAGGTATTTAAAATGGGAAGACAATGTCCAACAAAGCTCTTGGGTCTCTCCTTCACTAAGGCTGAGTCACAAGATTATTTTCCAAACAATTCCCTTCTGTTATACTAAACCTAAACCAGCACAGTGCAGTGCTCTGTTGGGGCACAATAAACACAGACAATCACATCTGTCTTCCCAAGTGAGGATTCAGATGACTACAGGCTGCTATTAAAATCTAGCTTAGTGAAGCTGTCATAGATCAGCTTCTCCTTCATTTGTCTTGTCTGTGTAGTTTACATGAGATCTAGCCACCAGACAAAAACCTTTTGATGTCAGCCAGCAACAGTTTAACAGGTATTGTTCTATGCACCGTTCTTCTACAACTACGAAGTTGTTCAACCTCCTGAACCACCAATTTATTTAATAGGAATACTTAAAATACCAAACCAACTCAAGAAAACTCTCCCAAATTGAAGATCCACGAAAAAATAATTTGAGTATTTTCTCAAACAGAGTTCAGTGACATGGAAGTGACAGAGGTAAAGAACCAGTACTGGAACTTAAGAATGAACTGTCGAAGCACACTGCATCTTGTCTGCTACACTACTCTGCTTAAGCTCACACCTATCCAGAACAAGAGCAATTTATCAGACATCTAGAGGGAAGATAATGAAATGGGATTATGTTGCTATTGTTCATCATATATATAGTCTAAACTGTGGCTTCAGAGAGGATGATCATCATTGTAAGAGATGCTGTCTTTATGCAGGAATGAGCTTCTATCTGAGCCATGATAAATGCCATTTATATCTATCATCAGAACACAGATGTCCAATGAAGTTGAAAATATGATAATTGTTCCTTGCACCCAGATTCTATTGGGTCCCAGGGATTAAAAGTCTTTAAAATAGAAATAATAAATCTTGGAATCATAGAATCAGTTAGGTTGGAAAATACCTTTAAGATCATTGAGCCAAGCAATCAGCCAGGCTATATGGTTGAAATATAGTAAATTGTGATCTCTAGCTCTGAAAATAAACAAAGGTACTGCAAATTTAAAGTTTACTTCACTTATGATGTTATATTCAGCTATTTGAGTTGGCAAGTCTGAATTTATGAGTTGAAGTAAGAACAGGTGATGAAATAAAAGGAACTTAGGTCATTATGAGCAGGTTTGTTTACTCCAAATCCAATAGTCTATTAACACGTATCAGGGTCTAAACATTCATCATAGTGACAGAAGTCTTCCAGTTTACTCTTGCACTTCATGAGTTGTACAGTTCCTGTACTTCATGTCTTCCCATTTTCATACCATCCATGTTCCCCACCTTTCTAAAAGGTGGGTGATGACTTTATTAAACCTAGACTGATACATGGTATAACCATTTAAAGCTCTTTTTAGCTAAAGTGATTCTATGATTCTGCTGTTACTTTGTGCTTGCTTAAAGAAATCTTTGTTTCAAGTGCCCTACTTGATTTTCACAGGTATTTTCAAAGCTTTCCCATGATCCTTATACTTTTGTTTGTTTCTTTGTTTGTTTTTTACAGAGTGGAAGGTAAGTACAATGATGCATATTCTAGAAATCTCCTCCAGACACCTTTTTAAAGTAAATACCATTCAAATGTATATGTTAGTACTGGTTGCCTCTAATCCAAAGGAAGTTACAGTCAATTCATTAAATTGAAAATCAGTTCAGACAGTCACTTGGATGACAGTGAAGATTGTGGGCTTAATGAACAAAGTAATTCACAAAGACACTATTTATATATCTCTAGGAAGGAAAACATTGTTCATTGACTTTAAAACATTTACCACACATGGTAAATCAGTGCTTTCCCTTACTTTATCTTTGACATAGAATTGCACTTAAATCTGAGATTTCCTGTTGTTCAGACAAAACATGTTTTCTTTTATTTTGCTAGTGTCCATGTCACTCCAACTCCTCTTTAATAACAGAAGGACTAAACCAAGTCTTGCACAACAAAACCGAAACAAAGAATCTTAGAATCAGGAGTGTCTAGGTTTTGTAACGCTCTGCAGGAAGTGTCCCTACTGCCTTAATCTTTGGGTTTTCATTGTATCAAAACTAGTTGTGTTTATTAATTTAAGCCCTTGGAAAACTTTCAGGGGCCCCATTTCCCTTACCTTTTGTTGTGCAGTGTACAGGTACAGATACAGTATTGACAGCATCTGTTGTCTTCCTCTGGAAGTGTTAATAAATTCAGTGCTGTTACAGAGCGAACACTTTTAAACTTCTCCAGCTGTCTTTTTCTTCATTCACTGGTTTCAGATGAATAATCTTTCAGCTTTTCTTTCTGTGAAGTTTACAGGCAATCTACAATTCCCAAAGGATGACTGTTAGAACAATATCAGATATACTACCTCAATCCTTTTCTCTTCTTCCTAACTGTTAAGGTATACATATTGTATACCTGAGATATAATCTGTTTTGGTTTTTTTATTTCAGCACTTGATGCTGATTGCTTCAGGACCCAGAGAGAGTCAAGATACTTTGAGTGAGATGAACTCCTTGGTAGTTTCTCTAACTACCCTTACAGTGAGGAAAATGATGGCTGAGATGGGACACTGCACTGACAGGCACAGCCTCTCTGGAGTTGCCACAAGTCACAGTACCTCAGCAGAGAGCTGCAAACTCAACAAGTGGTTAAAGGCACGTGTGTATACTCTGAGTTATAATTAGAAGAATGAAGCAGAGTTGCAGCATTTCATGTCATCTCCATAGGCAGTTTGTGCAGGCAATGCTAATTATTCTATCTTGGTCTTTTTCAGAAGGCCAGCCCACTCTTGGAGGGAAAATACACAAAAGATTTTGATGGGAGTGGCAGAAATTTACTTCAGAGGCAAGAAAGACTTTTTTTTTTTTACTTCTTTTGAAATATGTCTTACTTCTCCTCCCATCTTCATCTGAAGGATCATATGTGGCCAGCTCTGAATGCAGAGAACACCGCACAAGACAGCACCAGTGTTCAGGTGCCATTCAGCAATTCCAATGGCCCAAAATGTCAACTGTGTGTTATTCTTGCTCTTATGCTGTCCTAGAAGGAATCTGAATTGGATGGACATGAGAACAGAACCATACCACTTAGTGACACGTAAAGTGAATTTTATTTAGTAAGCTATAGAAGGTGAGTAATAAATTCTGTTCTAAGATTTCTGTTCCACAGCGCTCACAGGTTGCTCACAATAATCAAGGCCCTCCAGTCTAGCTCTGACCAGCACCACAGGTCTGGAGGAGCATGACACCAGTCTAACTTCTCAACACATCCAAGTCCGCTGGCATCCGGACACATGTTGTCCCAAATCTGGCTTCTTCACCTGGTGTGTGGGTCACCAATCAACACACAGATTCAGAACGTTTGCTCTATTCCAGTTTTGCACAGGTAAGCTTTACCCCATGAGACAGACTCTGGGAAATGTAAGTTGGTGGTTTTGGAGTGGGGAAGGAATTATCTTCCAGGTGAGACTGGCTGAGACATTTGGCTTTTTTTCATGTTCCTCTGCAGTATTAAGCAGCAGTTGTTGCCTAAGACCAACACCTAAGCTTACATTTCTCTAAACACTTTCTGCCAGTGTCCTTTTGCTTTCCCTTCTCCTAACACAACCTCTGGAAAGCTGTTTGGTTTGTAACATGGTTGTCTGCACTACTTAGACTAGGGAAAGAAATGGGATTTTTTTCATATTTTTGAAAAATATTTAGCTTAAAGGATCCCAAAGATCCAAAGAAAGTTGCAGAAAGGGGCAGAAAGTTGCCAAGACCCTAGGAGAGTCTGGCCTATAGTTTGGGAAAGCATTATAATCCTTCGGTTGGCTTATTTGCTTATCTAACTGAAAATAGTTAATTGGAAAAATAAATGGCTTTTACAGAGCTGACTACTCCTCTGATGGTAAAATATGGCAAACAACCCTGGTAGAAATCAATATGGACAAGTTATTAAACCCCAAACTATTTTTTTTTTTCTTTTTTTTTTTTTTTTATTAAAACCTTCTCCCTTGACTATACTGTCACTTAAAATATCACGGTAATACAGGAAAAATATAGTTTTTCTATACTATTGATTGTACTTTGCATGAGTATAAATGGTGTCACCAGATGGAAGGTAGATCAATAGGGCAGAACTTACTGATGATATAAAAATTCCTTCAGCTTTCAAGATAAATACATCAAGTCTTTCAACTATGGTTATAAAAACCTGCCCGTTTTCTTTTTACAAGTTGTCTTAAAGAACTAGAAAACCTTGTACTCTATTCTGCTATGGCAGTTTTACTGTCTTCTTTCTGGCATCTGATGAAAAGGGTATATATTTTCCATACATAATGTTTTAAGATACAAAAACACTAAGCTCTGAATAGCCCTTCATGAAAAAGAAAATCTCCCATCCAAGCTCTTTTAAGAGAAACAAAACACTAAGATGCCATTGGATCAAGTGGATGTATACAAGCAAGAGATGAAGTATATATACAAAAAAGACACACATACATAACCCCTGACCCCGTCATGAAAAATAACTCTACTTCAAGCTTGGCATCTTGTCTCCTATTTGAACTGAGTAACAAACTCATTCAAAAACTCTACTTGAACTGAGTTAGATGCAGGAATACATGTCATGCCTCTGCAGTCAGGAAAGCCAATGTAATAACTAAGGACTGGCCTCAGACGTAAGGTCAGCTGAGCTACGTTGCCTCATTTTTAAATTACACCCAGAGAGGATCACTGTAGTACAATAAGCCTTCTTCAGCGATGCAAAAAAGCTTTGTTCACTATTCTAACTTGCTGCTTGTTATGAGGGAAATTAAAGCCTCACAAGGTGCTAAGAACAGAACATTTGAATTCCATGTTATTCTAGGGTACATCTGCAATGCCACTATACCAGGGCCTCCATCAGCAGAGAGGGAATTTTCTTTTGAACTAACAGATACGCACCAGGAATAAAGAGATGAAAAAGAATCACAGAGAAAATGGGAGGAATGGCCAACGTTATTTTAACTAAATGGAGAAGTAGTTTAAATAAGAGAATCCTTTTTTCTCCCACTACTGTCTTTTCCACTCAGTTGTTCTATGCTTGACAATTCCAAAGCAAGACAAAACAAGTCATAAAATTCAAGCATGCATGACTTCTACCAATGACAACAGAAGTCTTTCCATAAGCATAAAGAAGAATAAGATCGAATTTCTTGTAATTTATGGCCATTCTACTGAAAAACATGAGATAGAAAACTCAAATATCATTACTCAGTATTTAATCAAAACCATTTAGTTCAAGGTTAAGATGCGGTGATATTGGCCCGACCTGTACCCAAGTTGTAACGTAAATGCCAGCAATGGATTCTGCTTCACCTTATTTTAGCTTCAAACTTCCATCAGGGGCTTCTTTTCCCTGACAAAAACAAACACTAGGCAAATTAATATTTGAGTCTGTTGCCATAGTCCTTTATTTTCACGTAATAAATAATATAATCAGACCAAGCATTTCGAAATTTCCAGAAAGGTAACTTGCTTTTGTTGAATGCTACAGACATTATAATCTTGATTTCACTAGAACGGGATATTTCTGTAGGCAAATGTTCTTCTGCCTCTAGATAAGTGACAATCTGTGTACTGAAAACAACTGGAATGCAGCTAAGATCAATTTTAAAATTTGAAGTTGCTGGAAGTAAGCCACTTGAGAATATTAATAAATATTCATTTGAGACCATAGTTTACTTTAATGTCTTTTCGTATTCTATGAACTGACCAAAAAGTCCTCAGCTTTTCCTGCTGTACTTCAGATTCATGTATTTGCTTGATTCTCAAAAGGTGGCATCATAAAATTATTATAAGTGACTTGTAATTGAAGAGCAATGAATCAGGTGAAGGGTCTAGAGAACAAGTCCTGTGAGGAGCAGCTGAGGGAACCGGGGTTATTTAGCCAGGAGAAAAGGAGACTCAGGGGAGACCTTATCGCTCTCTACAACTACGTGAAAGAAGGTTGTAATAAGGTGGGGGTCGGTGTCTTCTCCCAAGTTACAAGCGATAGGACAAGAGGAAATGACCTCAAGTTGCACCAGAGGAGGTTTAGTTTGGACATTAGGAAAAATTTCTTCACCAAAAGGGTTAGTAAGCATTGCAACAGGCTTCCCAGGGAAGTGGTTGAGTCTCCATCCCAGGAGGTATTTAAAAGATGTGTTGACGTGGTGCTTAGGGACATGGTTTAGTGGTGGACTCGGCAGTGTTAGGATAACAGTTGTAGGCAATGATCTTAATGGTCTTTTTCCAACCCAAATGATACTAGGATTCTACGATTGTCCTACGAGAGCTTTCCTGTAACAGTTCAGTTCTTTTGGATTGAACCTTAACTATAAAGCTTATAAGAGCTCCCCATGTTCCCCGCTGAGTTATCAGGTGGTGTTTACTGACCTCACTGAAGACAACCTTAAGTGATTATTGAGATTTTTGTTTTGCCTTGCCTTTTGGTTGGGATTTTTCACCTATGGTCATTTGATAGAACATATTCAACGATAATAATTGTCGAACAGCCATTAGGAGTGAGTGACATGCAGCAGTTTTACACGTAGTCAGACAAGAATAACAGTTATAACCATTATGTACCTTCAAACAGCCTTAAAAGTATAGTACTGTAATTATGGAAGCTCTCCTCAGCAGCTCTGAAAGTCTACTGGGTGTTATAATAATGTGAGTTTATTTTTACTCTGGTTTCCTAAGCAGAAAAGTTTTATGCAATGATGTTGTCTATGTTCATTTCTCTGTCTGTCAGTCAGTCCGTCTCCCCAACAACTTTCAAACCTGGTATCCAATTTCCACCAAATTTGAAAGTGCAGCTGAGGAATCAAAACTATTAAATTTCTACAAGCTTCAAGAGAATACACTATTGTGTAGAAGTTGAAGGCTCAAATCAGTGTTTCCTTGAGTAGAAAGATCACATTCTGAATTTGACAAATAGCCAGTTAGCATGTTCCTACAAAACATGTGTAAAGCCTGTTAGAGCTCTTGCTGGCCTGATCAAATTACTTCAGTGAGGGAAAGAGAATACAGACCAATCAGACACCAATCCATAAAAACTCCCTTTCGTCCAAAAAACCCCCAAACCAAACCAAACAAAAAACCCAACCAACCAACCACCACCACCAGATTTGATTCCTTTATCCTTGTTCTGGATTCTAACAAAGAATTCCTGTTGCTTTCCTTAGAAATTTGAAACAGCTGTATGCTATAATCTGTGTTTCTCAAAAATTCAATTCCAGTACACCATAAGGTTGAATCTACATTGAGGAGCAAAGACAGACCAGTGTTGTTCTGATCTTTGTGAGAAAGGAAAAAGAAGAAAACAACAAAAAACTTCACAAGTCTTATGCCTCCCCAGCTATGCTTGATAGGGCTAGTATGTCATTTATGTCAGCAATTTGCGTATTTTTAAATAAATTCATATATTTTTTTTTCATGGTAAAACTTGGTGAACAACTACAACTCATGGAATTTTCTTCTTTGCTCATTTGTTGGAGATTAATATATGTAATTACAGTATCATAGGACTGTTGTGATCCATGATCATCATAGAAATAAAGGAGTTAAGAAATCAGAGAAATAGTTGGAGATCATTATTAATTAACTGTACTGTTAACCATAATCTGGTAATACTGTGTTTGACACTTGAGAGTGTAAAATATTCCAGAAGAAAGAGCCTGGAAAAATTAGGACATGATAGAAACACCTTTGGTCATTTGGTCCTGAAGAGTCAGTTTACAAACTTTTCTAGTTAAGATTTTGCCCAGAATTTAACTATAGAATCAATCACCAAGCAGGTAAGCATCAAATTCCCTTCCACTTTCAATGTAAAACTTACTCCTGGTGATATTCTGTGGCCAGGAGTTCTTCCAGTGAATGTCACATAGCAGCACTGGATTAGCTACCACTTTAGTCTCCTAAAAGAAATGGCAAAGGGATTACTATTTTCTGCCTTTTCTTCTCTCTGGTATTCACTGTGTTTTTGATAATACAATGCATTTTTTTTTCTTCACTAAAATAAACAGACATATTTCAAAAGAGGCTTCGTTTGTACTTTTTCACTGCTTCTACTGATTCACATTGACACTTACTGAGCCTATTCCTAATGCTCTGTTTTTCTTTCTAATTAAGATGACCAGAACTGAGCAGTGTTCTGCAGCTGGGCTTTGTAACTGGTACCCAGTATGTTTTGCCACCTGAGCAATGGCATGTACCCCACCGTATGCTCAAGCAATTCATTTTAACCTTTGCATTGTTTTGTAGTTGTTAACATTATCTTCCCATGGCAAACCTTTTTAATCATGTGAGTTCTGCTTACATTCTCTTCTAAATCATTAATTACCACACTGAATTTTTCAAGAGCTGGCTTGAAAACTTGTGCCTTTCCACGGATACAAATATTATAAATGTTTAACATTTCTTGTCTTTTTTTTTTTCCGCACTGAATTCATGCACCTAGTTATTTGATAATTAGAGCTAATTATGCAAATTAGGTCCCACAAAATTGCCTTAACTCAACAGTATGTCTAGGGGCAAGTCTCGAACTGTGAGATGGAACAATGGATAACTCTACGGCTGTACCCAGGACTTCACTGCCGTTGAAAGGCTCTAGTAGCTCCCTTTCCACCCTGCAGTGATGTACAGTAGGCTAAAGAAGTTATGGCAGTACTTTACTGACAGCATGTGCCAATGGAGACTCAGAGCCTTTGCCTCTGTAGCCTTTACTCCTTTCCAGCTGCACCTTAATGGGAGCAGTGGGAGTACCCTGGAAGTCCAGCTCCTACATGCCTAGACTCATGACCTTGTGATTTGCTTTGGAGTATAAGAATGTGGTCTTGATCTCTTCTTTCTCCTACTGTGCTTAATAGCAATTCAATTATTTGAGTTTATATTGATAAAATTTGAGCTAAGTTTCCATAGCAACCATAATGATCAGAACGCTGCAATGTGGTATACAAACACTGTTCAGTATGGTAACTTATAATGCAATGAAGCCAAGTATAAAGCATAGAACTAGTGTCTTACATTCAACAATTTAGAACTGGATACGTCGGATCTTTATTTAAGCATAAACTATTCCTGGTGCTTAAGACTACCTTTACATCTCACAGGGAGAGACAGGACCCTTCAAAGAATGATTCATTTCTCTACAAAGTAGCTTAGATCTGATATATGAAGTTAAGCAAGATCCATCCTCAAAAATTCTTCATCCCATTAATAAATACCCTAGGTTTTCACTGCCACATCCTCAAAAATTCTTCATCCCATTAATAAATATGCTCAGGTTTTCACTGCCACATCCTCAAAATGCTAATGCTGCCTTGCATCTACCTCCCTGCATTTGGACTTCTGTTCTAAGATCCATGGCTAATAACATGCAAAGAAATATCATTTTCCCCATCTATTCAATGATCACAAAGGAAAAAGCAGAAAAAATTACGTGAGGAAGAGGATAATTGCTATATTTGAGGGCAAAGCAACATAGGATCCCAGCGGGATCCTGTATGAGAATAATCATCCCAAAGGTTAAGTGCCTATTAACATAACTGATACAAATATTAAAATATACATTTTTAAGATGTGGTCTTCATCAAGTCTTACCATCTCAGTTTTCATGCAAGTGGCTTAGGCTGGAGGATGTTGTCAAAGCCACAGTGACTTTATGTAGCTTTAGAATGCAAGTCCTTCTGTTAGTTGCCCTTTTCAACCCACCTTAGTTAGAACAGTTAGGGAACTACATTTATCATTTCTTTCAGCATAAATACAGTTAAGAGAAACACTTTTACGTACAATTCCCCTCTTTTGTGTCACATGAAATCCCTTCTATGTTGTTCTTCTTTCTCCATACCCTCTGTATTCATATTTCTGAATATATGCTCTTTTATCAACAACCAATCTTATATTTACACATAGACTTTTTATTACCAATGTTGTACTATGCTACTCAGAAACTTTTATTTGCTTTAAACATAAATGTACATAAAAAAGCACCTGGCACCTCCTTCAAAATTTCCGTGGATGGTCAAGTTGAAAACTTATGAATTAAGATACAAATAATAATAAACTTACATTTTTATCTGAATTTTTTACATAGGTTATATTTATAACCAGTAAAAGGTCTAAACTTCCTTGACTTCTTTTGAAAAATGAAAGGTTTCATTAAAAGTAAATAATTTTTCATTTTTGAAAGAATTATTTTTCCCTACTCTGTCCATTCCCTTTCTTATTTTTTTTTCAGGTATGCTTAATGTGAGCATTATTTCTGATGGCAAAACAAGGGATGCTTCAGGGTTCTTGTCACTGAAATTCTGAGTTCTGAGATGTTAGCTAATGTCACTACCATTCTGGAGATTAGGCTTCATAGATGTATTTCCTCAGAATTACCTTGATTTATCAACGAAGAGAAAGAAAAATGTGGAAACTTACAGACTGGCGTAGCTCATCATAAAACTTTGTATCAATAAATTGAGAAATCAAAAGAGATGACAAAATAATTCAAGAGATTAGCACAGATGAATTATGACAATTTGGAAGAACTTAATTCATCATATACATGGTGATAAAAGTTCTATTCTAGTTGTCTAATACATTTGAAAACCTAATGACAATAGGTTTTAAAAATCTAGTGATAATAACAGAAAAAAATGGGAATGTTAATAGGCAACAGCATGCTGTGTGAAAAAGTTGAGGCATCAAGGATTTTTTTCTTTTTTCTTTTTTTTCTGAAGTAACCTTTTTTCTGACTCAAATGTTTGATACAATACAGAGAAAGTACTCTCTGGATCTCCTAAAAAATCTTAAGGAAAGGTTCAGGTGGGATAATTTCTTGACTCCAACAGGGCACATAGGTCCTTTATATAGTTCTAAATAATCCTGATTGGGAAAAATTAATTTCTGGAGACTATTTACTTGTAAGAAAGTACCAAACAATGCAAACCATGAGCCATAGAAGAAAATCTCTTGAAATTCTACACCTCTACTCACAATCCTCAGTGACGTTACACCAGTTGAATGCTCTCTTATGCTCGCTTGAGTGAAAGGCAAATTAACACACTCTCTAGATTTTTACCGTGCCTCTTTATCTCATACATTTTCATGTGGAAGAAGATTTTTGGTTTAATCCTTGTTAATTCTGCTGATGGCACATCTTTCCCTTTCAATTATTTTTTTTTCCTTTTGAAAGACTGGTAAACAAGATAACATATATAGGAATGGATATGGAAAAAGAAGTTAAAACTGCATGTTAGAGTTTGGTCACTGAGACAGCCAAAGAACACTTGAAAAAAAAAAATGGATTTACACATATTTAGTTTTCCAGCAGAAAAAAAAACAAGTTGGCACATCAGTCCTGGAAGAGCGTTTGAGATAGGTTGGAAAAGATGACATAAATATATTTCTTAAAAATAATCTCAGGAAGAAAAATGGCAACCCATTCCTCAGCAAGCAGCCAAACAAAACCAACCAAAAATGGATAAGCATGACTGAAGTTTTCATCTAGCTTTAAGGACTGGTATGTGGGTATTTCGTACCTGTGTTCCAAGTAAAGGAAGCCTTTACAAAGGAAAGCTACGGAATTTGCATTTTACATTCCTATAAGGCTTAACTTTTGTTGCATTATAAAGAAGCTATTGTTATGAGAGCCTGGAAACATGAGGAAGTGTTGAAGCAGGTTGATTACTACTGTGGATGATTGCATTCAGATTCAGGCAGCAACACTGAAAATACATGCACGTCCCTTGGTCATGTAGTTAGTACAGCATTTGTAAACGTTTCAGCTTGCACATGTGCTGGAGGTAGCAGAACTCGTTTCAGTGTGTTCTGCTTTGTCATTTCATGCTGTCCAAAGAAACCCTGTTAAAAGATATTGGATGCATAGGAACTTAAACTTTTTTTAAACTTATGATAAATCTTATGTAAATATGTAGGGGCGAAAAAATAGATGTAAAATAATAGATGCAAATAAAGGTTTTCATGAATTAGCTGAATGTCTGTAATAGTCTCCAGTATGTGAAACAAAGACATTAATGAAAATACCATTGTCCGTATATTATGTGCATTGTTTATGTTGTGTACTTGTGCACATTCTACTGGATGTATTCTGTGAAGATAAATCCAATATTATTAAAACCCTTGCTATAGGTAGGATGGTAGAGGAAAAAGCCATCCAGAGTATATGTGAATAGACTTTGTTTGAATCATGGCTAGCTACAGGAAAACAAGCACAATGTCAGCTAAAGTCAGTTTCCTTGGGCAGAAATTAAATGATTGGTCAGAGAATTATATCTTCTTTCTGAACTTAATTAATCAGTAGTGTGTTATCCAGATCATTGTGAGCCTTGATGACCCTGCTGAAAACTGACCATATTCATTTCATATGCAGGCAACCATATACACCTCTGTGGAAGGGTACTTAATGTCATCATGGAAAGCCAAGGTATTCTGTTGAAATAAAAATATTCCTCGCTTCAAAAATCACGTCGTGTCCCTGTCCCTGGTGTGGCTACTCAAACCAGGGCACCTTAGAATGGATTATTACATTTTGCCTCAGCCTGTTCAGAAAATTCTTCACCGTTTTGACACCAGGCCCTAGGTGAGGACAGCCGTGTCCCACGGACCTCAGGCTAGACACCAGCTACATTAGTCCTGCTTGTCTCTAACTGTGTTACTTAGAATGGTTTCAGAGTAGTCAGATTAAAAGAAGCCAAACTGCATTTGGCCATTACGCTGGAAAAGCACACACAAAAATCCAATTTACCCTGGTATTTCCTTTCATTAGCGGACAGGTGAGATAATTTTTATAAGTGTTTTTCTAAACTGCAGTTTATAGGACTGAACCTTTTGTATTAGAATTTGTAAGCTTGTATTTTCAACACACTTCCATAAAACTAGTTCTTGTTTAGTTTAACTTCATCTCCAAATTTCTGGTTAAGGTTCTTTAATGCATTTTTCCCCTCTAAAACTGTTTTTTCAGTGAGCTATCAGATGTTTTCTCCAGTCACCCAGACCAGCTTGACATTTGGAAAAACATTTAGCAGACTATCAAGGGAGAAAAGTTTCATGATGTTTTCTTCTATAATACTTTCATTACGCAGAAGAGGAGGGACTGATTGAATTTTGAAATCTGAGGATTCATCGTCAAACTCATGGATCTGATGAATGTGTAGGCTACTATAAAATCACCTATATGCTTCCAAGAAGTCTTCCTGAAAGTAAGGCATAAATGCAAATGTCCCCATGGGGATTCTCTTGCATCTACTACTAGCTGTACTGAACCAGACCAAAACCTGACTCAGTTGTCTTTTCTAGGCAGTGGTCAATAAAGGAGGCCTGGGAAAGCGTGTAAAACCATAGCCATCCTACAATGATGCTTGTCCATTGTACCATCCTAGACCAAACAGTCTGAAACTCAGTGAAGCTGATGAAGGCTTTAACAGATTCTTTGGGAAGTCTGAAAATTGTTCATCGTGCTCGGACTGCAAAGTACCAAGACAGAACTCAAAAATAGGTTTTCATGTATAATTTATTGTAACTTTCCTATTCTTCTGTTCTGGACTCTCTAGGGGCTGATTTAATGTTCATGTAATTTTATCAACAGCAGTGTATCCTTCTGAAAGAGCCCCAGGGCCACAGAATACAACCCCTTCAGAATATCTTGTCCCAGGCTTTTAATCACATATTTTTTATAGTCAGACTGGAAGTATGCTGGGAAGTATGCTGAGAAGTTGTGAGGAAGGTGCTGGTGCCATGAGGCCAAGAAGGGGTCCTGAGAAGATGACACTAAGACGCTTGCCTGGACATTCCCCTGCTAGCAGGAAATGGCATCTGGATCCCCCTCATCCACCTAAGGGTTAAGGCAGCTTCACCTCATTTTGTATGGTCAGAACAATGGTTCTTTTTTGCTATCTAGGTGTAGATACACCAATACAGCCTGACTGGTCCATCTAGTTATCTCCAACCACATCCTTGGTGGCTGACTTCTCATTTTCCTCTCCTAGGTTCTTCCTTTTTACCACTGTCCCCTACCAAATAAAGCATATGTCCCTAATTACTTTTCTCCCCATTATTTCCAGCTCTGGTACATTTGCACCCTATTTTTTTTTTTATTTCTGATCATAGAATCATAGAATCATTATGGTTGGAAAGGACCTCCAGAGTCATCAAGTCCAACCTTTGTCCTAGCATTTCTCTAACCACTACACCATATCCTCAAGCACCACATCTATTCGTTCTTTAAACTGTTAGCCAGGTGATCTCAGCCACATAAGTTATTGCTGACATGATTTCCCAGGTTTCCTAGGCCTTGCAAGCTGCCTCTCCCCAGAGGTCTGTCATACCTCCTGTGAAGTTTGGCTGTTTCTTGCATATCTACTCCTGACCCACTAGTAAAATCCAGTCATCCCCTCATGATTCTTCCGTAACTTTCATTAGATCCCCACACATCCATCTTACCACATGCAGCAGTTTCTCTTGTCCAGTAGTTTCCCATGCCTATTCAGCTAGCTCAACCCCAGACCAAGACCTAGGCAGTCATCAATCAGCCTGCAGCGCCAGAAAAGTGGGCATAGGCTGAATGACAAAAACAATCAGCAGAAGAGGATATCTTTTAATACACAGAGAATATCAGACTGAGTTTCAGAAGAACTGCTTAAGAAGGATGCAAATACCTGTTTTAACAAGTAAGGCAACACATTTTAGACCCTGGTCTTGTTTAGAAGACTAAGTAAGAATCTGATTTGTACTATGCTCACGAGAACAATCCTCACTGATGGGATAAACAGCCTACAGAGGAATGATGCAGATGTCCTTGCTTACTGAAAGGAAAGGATAAATGCCATGTACTCCATTGCCTTATTCATGATGCATCACTGCCTTCACGAATAATAGCCTATGTGATTTAGTAATTAAATATCCTCTGCTACTTCCCACCTTATGTAATCACATTTAGTTTTAGGACTGTAGTGCTCAGAAAGACCTCCTGACCCATCAAATCCACCAACTGCTATTGCAGAGAGCCATTTAATATCTCTCTTCTAGAAGGGGCCATACTGAAACACCCTGCATCCCAAAGCACTTCAGTGCCTTAGAAATTAAGATCTTTCACGTAAAAGATCACAAGGGGGAGGGCAGGAACAATCAAATGTATCAGCAATCCCCATGTCAGTGTAATGACAGATAAGTTTTTTTTAGTGAATATGCTCTGATGAGCCTGGGAAATAGATGACACATGATGATACAGAGGAAAATAAAAATAACTTGGTCAACCCAGCAGCAAAAACTACAGCCTCATCAGAATGATGAGCTTTTCTATCACTTTTTTTATCCATGTAGGTGACTACACAAAGGTATAATGATACAGTGGAAAATTATAGTATGTACTCCAAAGGACAGAAGTAAAATGGGGTGAGGATTTATAACTTACTATTTCTTTTATTTTAAATTTACTACATCAATTTTTAGCTTCTTCTTCTCGATTTTACTTTTTCTTTAAAATTATGATGTTTGACATTCTGTTGAAAGACATGAGACTGCTCAGTCCTCAGTAAGGGTATATTTATAAAGGTAAACATTATTTTAGAAATCCTAATTCCTGTAGGGAAAATTTAAACATTGCAAGCATTATTTTACCATGTATTTGTGTTTTGAAAAGAAATTCAGAAATTAGTTGTTTGCAGTGCTTTTGAAGTGCATATACAATATTGATGCCAGCTAAACTATCAAAACAATATATATTGGTTTTTTTCTGTATTTCTCTGATCTCTTCTTAAAAGCATTTTTTACTTGAAGTAATAATTATGTTGTACCCATGCTTATAGAACAGCTGGATTTGCATCAGTATGTCAGGCATGTACAGGAGGACAATAAATGATAACCACAAAAAGAGCATGAGAAAGGCATGTAGCTCCCTAAGAAATATGGGTTTTTTGCATTTAATTTCAATGATGCTTTGTTGCATGCACATATCAGTTCAGTTTTACAAAGCAGTTTCCTTGCTATAGATTGTAGAATTTAAATGCAAAAAGTAACAATTAGTTATTAAGAATTAAAGGAATATAAATAATGAAATATAATTTGTTGGTTTCAGTTACGTTTGTTGAAATGATGAAAAACCTTTCCAAATATTTCTACATGTCAGATCATTTGCTATCACAAAAGAAATATGATTCCTCTAAGTGGAGTGTAAGTACAATGAACTTTTTAATACTTAAAAAGCAATGCAGTTTCTTAATATTGTTGCAATACAGAGATAATAAATATTAACCATGAGCAACAGAATCATGGTATATTAATGTATAATGGTTTCATATGCTTTATATTGTTTAATATTCCTTCAACTAGATGCTTTTATGGGCATTTCAAAGACTATCTTGCCCCATCCCACTTCAATTAGACATTTTGATTACTCTTAAGAGTTTTCAATTAATTATATTTTGTGTGAAAAATCATTCAACTCACAGTCTTCTCACATAGGTAGCCTGCATTTGTTTTCACCATTGTTTGTATCTATCTTGCAAATATTTACTTAGGCATGGGACCAAATGTGCAGTATCTGTTTCCTGAGTTTGTTGCTGAGGGTTTGGTTTTTTGGTGGGTTGTTTTTTGGTTTTGGTTGGTTAGTTGGTTGTTTTTTTTTTATAATAGGCTTGAAATGTTGTACAGGTTTTCTCTCTACCCAAAAGGTCAGGCCAGGTGGGTTGAAATATCTTCAAATCCATGCTGTCACAATAGTTTAATTTGTAAAGAAAAAATCTGAAGAATGAGTTAGTTATGAATCTGAAGGTCAAGCTCATTATGTCTGGTGTAGCTTTAGAAACATGCCAAACCTTCCCATCTTGTTCAGTCACAGTCTTCCAGATGTTCAATAACGAAAGCATGTAAAAGTCACCAAACATTATATTCAGAACTTTCCGTGCTCTCTGAATCATAATAGTTCTCTTGCAGCCATGACACAGTTTCTTGTAGACAGAGAGCCACACTTTAAGCATGTTGCTCTGGGAATAATGACACCAGGATGTGAATAAGAGATTACTCCTGCATAGACACACTGAAAATTGGTGGTACAAACTGGCAGCTGTAGAAAGGAGGGACAAATTTTCACAAGGGTCAGAAACTAGATAATGAAGCTCCCCTGCACATCGCTTATGACTCCTAGCACAAGTTATTCCGTGCAGTACAAACATTTAGGGTCCAAAGAACTACTTAGCTTTATTCTGTATTTTGATTTATGCTTTTCAAGAACATTATGTCTTTGATGTTTTAGGAAAATCTGCAGCCATAGGTAGGGAAGGGCTATATAGATATAGATGATATAGATACATTAGATAGTCCATTTGAGACATAAGATTTATGCAAGAAAAGAAACGAAACTTTTCTGGTAACGGTCAAACTTCTACTAAAAATTCTAAAAACCTAAAAAGATTCAGTAAGAAAGATTGTCAGTGAATATTTGTATTCTTCTAAAAATAAGGCTAAGTCGCTGTGAATTATGAGGAGTAAGTAGAGATGTATTTGAAATCTCATTTACTTCTAGTTCTTTTTGGCTGCCTCTGTTGTAATTAATAGTTTGATAACAAGATGGAAGTGTACGACATCCCAGTGAAAAGGAAAAGTGGACAACTATACTTTGCTAAAGCATCTGTTCTCTCTGATCAGATGAGACAGTTCTATTTCAGTTATAGAACTGGACAACTCTGAATGGCTATGATTAGGACATAAATAACACAGACATCTTCATGACAAGTTGTTTTTTTTTTTTTGCAGATTTGATTAAACTTTCACCACAAATAGGAAGAATGTGAAAATATTGAACTTGTTCTTTCTAAATCCTTTTCATTCATATCACTGATATTTTGGAGAAGCAGATCAGGAAGCAAGGGTTCACAGAATTGTCCTTCTAGTGTTAGGGAAACAAATAAGCAATGAACTCACTACAGTCACTGTATATTGTTTGTATCACTATATCCTCTCAGTTCTTGATGCCATGAGGGTGTCTCTACAGACATAGTAGTGCCTCCTAGTCATAGTGTTTCTCCTAGTCATAAAAGTCTACAGAGCATCAATTCATTAAGGTATGATTTAATTTAACTCTAATAATTCTCTATGGCATCACATTAGCAAGTTCTTTCTTAGCGTGAAGAAAAAAAACATGATTTTTTTTCCCTGTCCCATTAAATCTATTTCTCCCTCTGCCCAGACGTGAAACATTTTCAATATATCCTGGTTTTGTCAAAATTCCATTAAGGTTAAAAGAAGCTTTGGGAAAGTAAGAAGCCATATAGAGGTGGTGTATTTTCTCTTTTGACATAGAAAGTTGTGTCTTAGCAGCAGTGAGGAAAAAGATGAGAGGGTAGTAAAGTAAACATGAGTATGAATGAGAAAGTCAAAACAGAAAAGACTGTATTAACTTCTCTGCTTTTTAACAAAAGGGATTCTCTCAGAGGAGCAGAGTAACTCAGAGATACAATGCCTCGAGAGCCAGAAAGCAGCAGAACACCACATACAATTCAGGCATCAACAGACACTAAATTGGCCACAGAAATGTGTAATTTAGAATACAAAGTAAGATGAGTGCTGTCTCTCTTAGGGAGTCTGTTTTAGGTCCAAAATAGTATCTGTGTGCGTAGCATTTTTTCTCACAATCTGTAAAATTTGGGAATTTTGACATCACTAAAAATGTCAGGCTGTGATCTCTACATGCTTCTGTTATCAAGGACATTAAAAAACAGACCAGAGAGAGTCATGAGAAAAACCCTCCTAGCTAATAATATGAAAAGCTGCTCGTCACATGATCATAGGTTAACTCAGGTTGGAAAGGATCTCAGAAGGTTTCTAGGAAAACCCCTTGCTCAAAGCAGTGTCAGCTGTGATGTCAGGTCAGGCTACTCGTGCCTATTCCAGTTACTTCTTGGAAGCATTCCACAGTGGAGACTGCCTTTCTGGGCAACCTGATCTAGTCCTTGCATTTTTTTTTCTTGTATCAGGCTGGACTCTCTCTAGTTTCTGGCTGTGTCTGTGATTTTGTGTTCTCCCACCAGGTACCACTGTAAAGTGCCTGACTCTAGACATACCTGTTTAGGAGAATGAGTGGAAAATGGATCATTGCCAAGAAAGGATCTGCAATGCTTTCATGCTATATCTTGCCCAACAAATGAAAGACATTTTCTGTTTCTTGGTAATCTACACTTACTTTGAAACTCTCTGTTCAAGGCTGATCAGACAAGCCATTATCCACACATACACTCAAAATAAAACTTCTGTACAGAAGCAGTTATTTTAAGAGGTCTCTATACACTTTCTGATCATCTCAGAAGAGGAGCTGTAGGTTGTCCAGCATTAGAAAGATAAAAAGCAAAGATATTTTCCTTCCTAAAGTACACTAACTGTTGAGCAGTATATTAAACCTAAATTTTGTTGTTGTTGTTAGAAAGGACTTGATGAAAAGGCACAGATAGCAATCTAAAAGTCTTCAAGATGATGCTCTGAGGTGACTTCAGTTTGGTTTTTTCTACTCTGGGATTTTTTGCCAAAAAGAACATGATGGAGATTAAGCTCATTATTTTTATTTGGAAAGAGAGGAGCACCATTCATTGGATGCAGTGAGGAACTCACCTTTCTTGACCCTACCAAGTAGATCTGACCATAACCTAATTATTATTCTTGGATTTCACCCTCCTGTCCAATTTGGATCTCCCAAGTATTCATAACTTTCTACAGCACTTAGCTTTAGCATGTTTACAGTGCTGTGGAGAGAGGAAATGGACTGAGGACAGATTCCTCTTGAGATGATCCCTGCACAGACTACCAAGGAAAAGCAGTGTGAGGTTGCTCTGCAAGGAAAGACAAAGGTGACAGCAAGACAAGCAGAGGAAGATAACTCATGAAGAAAGGATATAGTCCCATAGTACCTGAGCCTGGTGACCAGAGCAAGTCTGCTGATGTTAACTGGTTTCAGCCACAGTCCAGCCACCAGCAGACATGTATGTAGTGACTAGACAGGTCCAAGCTCAAGCCAGAACCTGCAGAAGGCAGGTGGCACAGCACAGCATTCACACTCTGGAGATGAGAAAGTAATCAAGGCAGAGGATCATTATATGCAGCTGTATATAGGCATCATTATATCCATCTCTCAGGCCACTGGGTGAAAGAGCACCTGGATGGAGTCCCCAGATGAGGCTGGCCATGGTACTTGAAGCCTGTAGGTATACTTATGGCCCAGCCAATGACAAAGCATGTTTGATAATTACTCTGCTATTTTTGTTACTAATTGTTCATATAATTCGTGACAGGTTCTTCTGAAATGCATTTTGACTAGTTTGCTTATAGGAATTTCATGCCATATAGTCCCATGGAAATATTACTGAAATGAAATTACATTATATTTGCCAGTCCTTCCATTCACTAAGCCAGTTATTCTGCCAAAAAAGGACATTGAGTCTCAGCAAATTCACACCTGACATTTGTTATACTCTCAACTTTTACACGTGCACACCCCAGTTACTTAACTAGTTCTAATATCTTCCAAAGTTTGGAGATAAATAGTCTTCTATTTACATTTTCATTTCCCCTGTCTGAAACATAAGTGCTGTTTTACAGCCTCCCTGCCTCTGAGATCAGGTCTATCTTCCTGTACCTCATGAGGTTCACCAGTAAAAAACTTCTTTGACTGACTCTTAAGCACCTTCCAGTAAACCCTGAAATCAGGTGTGAAATACGACTGCTTTATCTAACTGCTTATTAACCTGTACATTCCCTGATCAGTCCTTGTTTCTATTCCCTTGTCACTACTAGTTGTTTAAAATATCATCTTGTGAAAATCCTTCTTTATGTGAACATTGAAGCAAAAAAAAGGCATTAAACTTTTAACGAAAAAAGCCTTGGCCCGTATCATTGCAGAAAAAACCCTGCTACCTCATTGCTGTAATGAAAACCTATCTCTAATTCTAATTGATAGCTTCTCACAAAGGTTCTTCAGTTAGAAACAAATTCCCTCCTGGTCCAAAGTATCAACACCTGAAGCACTAGAATGAGCTTTTTGATAACCACACTAATGAATTCAACAGGTATATCAAATTTTAAACAAGTAACTTTTACTGGGTATAATATAGATGAATTGAAAACAACACCTGACATATTTTCAATATACTATTAATTTTTTTGGTGTTTCCAGTAAGATGCAATTCCTCCTGCTCTTTTTTTTTTTGCAAATATATAATTCAGATGCAGGGATCTGATCTTCTAAAGAACTGTGAAACGATCAAATAAAAAATGGATCCTCATCTCCATCAAGAGTGAATGGAAGAAAGTAGAAATCAAAACGTTATTAACTGGGACTAAAGAATAGAACGTGTACAATCTGCATGCAAGTTAACACTCAACAAATGGAAAATACAACATGGAATAAAATTTATCTAAAACACGGTAGAAGAGTTTGCAAACAGCCCTACATAGGCATGACTAAAATCACATCCTGTCTCACTATAATATCAAGGGTTAATCAATTTAGTTAACAATAATCCACTGTATACAGCTTGTATTAAAAGAGAAAAGTAATGTTCCATGTAAAATACACTATCAAAATTGTACATAAAACTAATTTTGTTTCTTTCCACTTATTTCTCTGCATCAACTAGCTAAATATGAATATTAAAGGAAATGGCATAGCTAATAGGACATCTACAAGAAACAAACAATACGTGTTCTACTCTGTGAATATTTTAAAGGATATCAATTTCGTAATATGATCGTTAAAAGAATAAGGATCAAAGAGCAACAACTTGATGGTACCAGGATTTTCATGGCTTAGACCTTGCAAAGTTATCTTTCAGTAGTTGCTTCAATAGAAGTGTACAATGTAGATTAATGTTAAACCTTTTGAAAAAGCACAGAAGGAGAGAAAGAAGAAAATAATTCTATTCTGAAACAGCCTCTGCAAATACATCCCTTTTTTTGACTGTACTGTTGCACACTCATAAGGCTGTGGCAAAACCTAGATGCTCTGGAGCCACTCTCCTCCACATGTTTCATAGATGGTTTCAAAATGCCTAGTTCCCTAGATAATGTAAATTCCATAGAGGTAGCTAGTCTGACTTCCTTTCTTTCATTTTCATTACAGGAAAATGTAATCTGGGACACAGAAAGACTATAAAACAGACTTCTTCCTTTATCGTAGAGTAGATACTGTTATCTAAGAATACGTGATTTTTAGAGGAAGTATGTAAATTAAATACACTTTCAATTTAGAAAAGAACACAGTTTCCTTTCTCTTAGTGGAAGACAGCCCAGTCAAGCCACCCTCTTACATATAACAATTTTTATTCCTTTTATATTTCTGTCAAGACCTAATTTAGTGGGCCCTGGAGCAATAGATGCGTCTGAAGCCCTCTCGATTTTGTTGGATAGGCTGGGAACAAAGAATTCTTTTGTATGTGATTCTCTAACATAACATGAACTAAAAGAGCTTCAAGACTCAGCAAGCAAGCAAATGAACTGCCTGAATGGAAAACCAAGTCCATGATTCTAACATAAACAGTTGCAGAGTTGAATAAATAGACATGCAAGCAGTTATCAGAGCACTCCCAAGAATGCATTGTTAATACTCTCAGAAATTAGTACAGAAAGGAAACTACACAGTCCCTCAGGCTATAAAGAGCTTCAAGTGGCTTTTTGCTTACATCCTGTTAGATCATTAAAAGTTTGTGATTATAACCATATTAATATTTCAAGGCTTCTCACCTTACACAAACCCTCGGACAGATAAAAATATAACAAAAACTTAGAGTAATCACAAAGAAGAGTGAAAATGCTAAATTCTGTTTAAGATTTTCTGATCATATATTTTTTTAGTCCGTTTTTAAATTGGAGAATCATCATGATCTTGTGGTTTTATATGCAGTGTTCAAGTATGGAAGACAATATGTAAAATCTCTTGTTACAAATTTAGTGCAGGCACTAACAAGATTGGTAGGCATTTAAAAATTATCAGCATTGCTTGGTTGGTTTTATATGTGTGAAATAATTTTGGAAGTATCAACGGAAGTATGAGCTAATATGACCAATATGCTCTTCTTAATTCCGTGGAACGATGTGGCAAATTGAGTAACTAGATAAGCCACACTGAAAACCTGATATTCTATGTGTGACATCAATAATTTTGAAGCCTTTTACATACCAAACCATCAGTGTCACTGCTCAAAGTTTCCTGCACATGGTGAATGCTGCAATACACAACAGGCTATGCAGACAAGTAATTCTTCATCGTCACTAATATCTCAATGCTCTCCAAGAATGTCAGAAATTAATAGGAAACCAATGCCAACTAAAATTAGTGTCTCTTGATGGCTCAAGGGACAAGGAAACTGGAAAAGATTAGTCCTGTCTCTGTGAATTGAATGAAAATCTGATGTTAATTCTCGAGTGCTAGAGCCAAATTCTCTTCCTTCAGCAGAAACTGAAACTGTCTGTAGTTCTGAACCCCAAAAGAAAGAACTTGCATATATGAAGGAGTGGAATTCTTGAATGGTTGTTGGTTTATTTACATATCCCAATGAATGGTCAGGTTGCAGAATAGTGCATCAGGTGCTAAGCTATTTTGATAAAGCTGACATGAAGGTCTTAGTGGGTACTAAGTACTAGAAAAACTGACTGCATTTAAGTGCCTGAAAGTTTTGCTGAGCTGTTTGAAAATCTGCTTCAGCTGTGAGTCTTCAACACCCTGGAAACAAAGCACTGCTTGATCCATATTATGCTTCGTCCCAGAATTAAAAGTGTAACAAATGTGTGTATAAAAACATATGCTGTTCACTCCCACTTCTTCCTAAGAAAAAATACTTGCATATAGCAAGAGTTAAGCACTGAAGATAGGAGATTTTTATTTTTTTTATTTTTTTTTTGCTGTGCCTCTTTTGCCACAAGAGTTATCTGAGTACACTGTCTAGAAGCTGTCACCATCTAGAGTCGGGGCAGTCCCTTAGACCTATAACAGATGCTCTCTGTTAACCCCCTTCCCTCCCCAAAGGGGAAGAGAGAAGGAATAAGGGAGAGAGACTTAGCCATTAGAAAAGGAAA
>WTSP01009176.1:80680-109926 GCA_025331215.1 Actenoides lindsayi
TTCTAATAGTATAGAATATATTATACTTTATTAATATATGCACCTGTATGAGTATATATATATATATGCTCATCCATACATATCATATACTGAAACTTAATTCTCCCCCAGCATCAGAGGGAAAGTATTATCTATTCATTGGTAATACTGGCTAGTGTTAACAGCTCATCAGGGAGATTGTATTTTCTCTGGGTCTTCATCTGTGGAATACAAATAAGGAGAGGAATAGCTAGACAGTATGTTCTACTCAAATTGTACTGCTCTCTATTCTCCCTTGCCTTTCCTAATCAGTTTCTAATCTCCTAAATGACTTCTTAATTATACAGCTACGCATTTATATCCTCTCTCACACCTTCTCTTCCTCTTCTTGCTAAGCCATCTTCAAAGACACTTGTTATGGGGGGTGTTCTTTGCAAGTAAGTCTGTCTCTTTTTAGTTTGTAAGTGGGGATGGAGTGAACCTTTAGCAATAAGCCAGCTTCTCTGCAAAGGGGTTGGCAAAAGCATGTACCAGAAAAAAAGAAGTATATAGGAAATGAAATCCTACATCTACAAACATAAGATTAAATCCATTTCAATGGTTTTGAATGATAGAAGAAATAGCTGAAACAGAATCCAAGAACTAGGTTTAGATGCTTGCCTGGAATTTCAGTTAAAAAGGCTGTATTGGCCGCCAGGAAAGTGTTTCAGGCCAAAAGAAGAGTAATGTGTTCAAAGAAAGGAACACTTTATTTTCTACATTAAACAAAGAGGAAATAATTTTATAGCCAAATTTTCCTGCCAAAGCCAAAAAAAATGTTAAAAGACTATATAGATTTAAGTATCATGTACAAATACATATGAGCTTTTCAATAGTTACTTGAATAACACAGACCATCATCTGCTGGTGGATGCCTTAACATCTTGGTCACAGATAAAGGACAATATTTGTGTTACAGTATAGTTACAGCTCCAGAGTAAATACATGAAATGTTGGATTTCCTGTAGCACAATTCTCCCAACTCTTTTTACTTTAATATTGGATAACACGTTTCCAACTTAAAAGAAAGAAAGAAAAAAAAAACCTAAAAGCCCAATTATGGCCAGAACAAAGGATGGCACCTTTAGCATTGTGTCAGAAATTGTGTAGTAACAGTTTATCAGATCTTTGGGTGCCATTACATTAACAAATGAAACTCTCATTGAATGCTGAAAAGCCAAACTAATTGGAATCCAATGAAGCATCCTGTTTATAATACTGCATGGCTTGTGCCAAAAGCATCTCAGCCTAAAGAAGAAACAACCTCTGTCCTTCAGAGCCATCAAAGTCACAGTTATTGGCCCAGCTCAGTTTTATAATGAAATCACTGTTATTACAACCCATAGTTTAAGGCTTTACATCCCTGTCCTTGTTTCTAAACTTCATAATTGTCATAACTGTTTCAATTCAGCCTGGAATACTAATGATTAAGGGGGCGAACCTAATTCCTCACAGTCTGATGATTTTGTATCTCCTTTGACAGGGGACAGATAATGCACTTCATTAAGAGAAAAGATAATACATAAAATAAAAGGTCTGTTATGGGACAGAATACCTCTGACAGATAAGAGGATCTTTACAATACAAAATCTAGCCCTCTTTCTCCACCTTCCACCTGTCAATATTACTCTTCTAAACAAAATCAGGATTTAAAGATTCCAGAATATTATATCAACAGTCCTAAACATTTTCTTATTTCCAGTCTGGCAAATAGTAGTGTAGCAGAAGTAAACTCAGCATTAAGGATTATAGAAAATAATATTTGAAAATGTTCCAAGGAAATGAAAGGCATTCATTAACCTATATAATTTATAGACACAAGTTCAAAAGTTCCTTGTAAACAGTAACAAAGAGAAGTAGTTAAATAAGCACTCACAAAAAAAAAAAAAGAGTTTGAAATTAAAATGGGTGAAAATTAAGTAGAAAACAATTAATTTGCCAGAAACTGAAATGAGGCTGGAATTCTTCACTTTTTCTTAAGGAGAGTGGCAGCACCAGCAGCAGTGATAGGAGTGTGCTGACATTATTTTGAAACAATGAAGAACTGGACCCAGGTCCCATGACTTTTTCCACACTGCTGTGTAGCACTGAGGCAACTGTCGGGGCCCTGAGCTCATCCTTCCTCCTGTGGATTTGGCTGCTGGAGCTCAGGGCAAGCTTGGAGATAGTGCAGCTGAGGGCTGCCCTCTTCCTGATCATATCCTTGAGGAGAGTGTTGCCAGCCCTATCTATCTTCCCATGTGCTCCTGACCTGTCACCAGGGAGGTGTCCAATGTATGGGGCTGGAGTTGCCTGCAATGCCCTCCAGCCTGCCCTGCTCCCTGACTGGAGTGATGTTGCTTTGACTGTGCCCCTGGCTGTTTCCCTGGGTAAAACTACTGCACAATTTAAAGGAGAGAGAGGTTAAAGCTAAAAGTAAAGAACGATTATGTCTTAATACCAACAATCGGTGTGTGTGAAGGCATTTCCATCTTTTGGACCAATCCTTTGAAACATGCTTCCCTCAAATGTCAGATCTTTGTAAAAAGACACACTTGCAGATACCATTGTACTCGCCTCAGACGCTGGATCAGAAATGTGCTGGAGGAACTGAGAGTGAGATCTATCCACATGGAAAGGGACTTAACACAACCAGAAACAAAGCACTGAAGCCTTCCCTGAAACTTGGAATGAGGCCATGAAGTTCCTGAGCCATTTGGTTTCTCCCACACTTTTTAACAGCCTGTTTCTGAATACTCGTACGAAGAATGGGAAAGTGCACATATGGAGACTACATTTGCACAGCCATTTGCAGCTCATTTAGGCCCTTTATCTGCTTAGTCATTTCATATCTCATTAATCTCCATCCATTCCTAAATCAGCTTCCAGCCTGCTCACTTCTAAAGCTGTCTTACCAATTTTCTGTTGACTACTCTGGATACTCTCTGTAAAGACTCATTTTGTATTCTCCACCTTGACTGTTGGCTAGTTTCACACATGTCCTAGTGTCAGCGGAGCAAAAGAAAGGTGTTTAAAGCTGCAAAATAAGATGGTAGCTCCCTATTGCTTTCCTCAGAGACCAAAATATTTGCTTGTCTTAATGAGCAGCAGGGGCAGACCGGACATATTTTCAGATGGAAAACCTTTGACAGCAAAGCAAAGGTGTTGCACTATCTTTATAGCAATTCACATACACTAAAGTGAAAGCTGTCATTTCGTTGTGTCACCAAACACTAACACTGTCTTCACGAATCCTTCTGTTACAGGCAAGAGTTTGCATGACTTCAGAATATTATTAATGAATTCAAATGTAAACTTCCCAGTAATAAATCACAATTCTTTTTCAGTCTCAGGAGTATTTGCAATTATCTTCCAAATCAAGCAGACCTTCAGACCACTTTCACGTTACTTCTTAGCCTACAAAATTGAGCGTCACATAAAAAATATAAGACCTTAGTGTATCATTCAACTGCAGATCCACGAGATGCAATTGTAGTGTGTATTTATATTCTCGTATAACAATAAACTTAAGAATTCATTCAGTGCCTTAATGCCTCAGACACAAAGGAATAAAAGAGAAGTAGAAGCTACTAGAGAGCAGAACACTAAATTCAGCTCATTTCCTCAGGAAGGCAGTTTCCTACAAAATGGAAATATATAGATGAACAAGACTGATCACTCTCACACCCACAGCTATGCTTGACATCATATACCAGCCTCTTCCTGTCTAGGAAGAAGTCCTGGCACTAGTCAAAGAATTGTGGTTGGAATTACTTGGCAAGTATTAACCCACATAAACCCAAAGACATGAAAATACTTAATTTGATTCTATTCTTGCTGCTGAGCTGGCAGCAAGCCGTGAAGCAGCCTAACAGTCTGAGCATAATTTTTTTTGTCATTGTAAATAGAAAAGTACTTGGATCACGTCCTGATTGTCTCGTTTTAATCTATCTAGAGATGGCCCTTACCTTTCCTGTGATGATAATAGAAAGTAGTTCAAATTTAAAATACCTGAAACCTAAGTTTTTACTTTACCAATTAGAAATATTTTAAAGGATTAACTGTTGGACTTTTCAGATGAGTAACGTGTTCATATTTACTAAAAGAGAGATATTCAAACTAAATAGTTTGAATCAGGGATAAAACTGCAATATTGGGTATCAAAACTCTGGAAACTTTGATTCCACTCTGAAGCAGGAGGAATATCCTCATCTTACACCTTGGACAACACGAGAATAACACAGCTGGAACCTTGCCACACACTTCTGTCAGTAGGTGGCAAATTTAGGTATATCCTGCACCAAGAATTTTGGTGCGGAATTCACGAGTGGAGGAAACACATGAGGTTTAGAACAAAGATCTCAAAACAGGGCAGGGTCAGTTTTATGGCTCTGGGGTCAAAAGGCAGGTCCACAATGCTGCAGTCCCTGGGAAACCGCACACCAATTGCCATTAGGGAAGGGAAGAGTCCAGTTAACACCGTTCCTTGAACCGCCGTCACGAACAGTACTAGTTGTCACAGGCCAAAACTGTGCCAAGGAATGGGCTACGAATAAAATCAGAAAGGTTATTTATGCCACTCTTTCACTTCTGCCCTGACCCCCTGGAGATTACTGGTGTAAATGTACACGGGGAACTAGAGGTGGGATTCTGCAGGATCTAGAGGTGCCTCAGCTTAGAATGCTAGAGGCAAGAACTTATTAGGGCAGGCCTATGTCAAGGCTTAGCCTACCACATCTTCATTCTTTCAAAGATCAATGTCCGTATGTCCATTCTTTCACAAACCTCCTGTTTTCCACCTCTGGTTTCTAATGCTATCTAATGTTACCAATGCCACATATGTGGATGCAGATAATTAAGGGACATGTAAATGAACACGATTCTAAACTAAGCCTATTAAAAAAGTTCTTGTCATCTTAAAATAAACCACCATCCTTATCAGCCAACTTGCTTGTTAAGTTCATTTGTTGTGTACCTTGGTAGATTACCTATGAATTCCTTAGAAAAGCTCTGTTTATTCTTCTGGTTTATCTCATCCAGTACTATTAAAAGAAGGAAAAAACCACCCAGCAAATGAAGAGAGAACTTACAAAGAATTTAGAGATCTTCATACAGCAAAGACACTAGACAGCTACTGTAGCTGAGAATCTTGCTAACTAGCAAATGTTCAAGATCTAGACGTTCACTTCACTTTATATAGCCAACACTATGGGAAAAATAAAGCCTAAGACTATCTGAATCATGTCACAGACAGTTGCTTGGTTTGCATTTGTTTTTACTTCCATCTGAACACTAATTACTCTAGGGAAAATAGAAAGGTAGAACAGTTCAATTATTTAATTGCTTTTTATTTCTCTACATTATTACCTAACCTTGATACAACTCTGTGTACTGGAGTTCAAACTGGGAATAAATTTTGATTAACAAGCTCATTTCTTTTGAATCTCTTTGGAGATCACATTTATTGTTATTTTCTTGAATTTTTGGTGAGCACAGGAGAAAGGGTTGATGTGTTGGGGAGAGGGAAGGAAAGGTTTTTCAACTTTCTTTAAAAATCTGATTAATATTTTCAGGGACCTAAGAAGACATTTCCACAGTTGTCTAGAATAATGCCTTACAATGATTAGAACAAACATGGCTTTTAAAAACTAATTATAGTAAAGCCTATGAAGCTCATGAATACTCAATACCTTTGTTTTCACCATTATTTTTATGAATTGGACAAAAGCAATCACTAAATATAGGATACTATTGACATTCAGGTCACTTATAGCTGTAACCATGACAAAAAGAGAAACTCAAAGGATTAATCTGTATTGTCAACGAAGTACCAGGACGACTTTTTAACATAGCATGTATGGTAGAATCATGGAAGGCATGAGGCTGGAGGGAGCCTCTGGAGGTCAACAAGTTCAACACCCTTGCTCAAGCAGGGCCACCTATAGCTGGTTGCCCAAGACCACGTCCAGGCAACTTTTGAATATCTCCAAGGATGGAGATATCACAACCTCTCTGGGCAACCTGTGCCAGTTCTTGGTCACCATTGCAGTAAAGAAGTTCTTGCTGATGTTCAGAGGGAACCTCCCACGTTTCAGTTTGTGCCCATTGCCTGTGGTCCTGTCACTGGGCACCAGTGAAAAGAGCCTGGCTCAGCCTTCTTTGCATCTTCCCTTGAGGTATTTATATACAAGGATGAGATCCCCCTGAGCCTTCTCTTCTCCAGGCTGAACACTCCCAGCTCTCTCAGCCTTTCCTTACAGAAGGTATGCTCCAGTCCCTTCATCATTGTCGTGGTTTAACCTGAGCCAGCAACTAAGCACCAGGCAGCTGCTCATTCACTCCCCCTCCCCCAGTGGTGGGATGGCAAGGATAATCAGGAGAAAGAGGTAAAACCCCATGGCTTGAGATAAGGAGAATTTAATAGAACAACATAAAGAGAGAAGAAACAACAATAATACAGTGAATGTAATAACAATAAAAAGAATAGTAATGAAATAACATATAAAATGAGTGATATGCAGTGCAACTACTCACTGCCTGGAATGCCCCTGTAACTGATCCTGGCTGAAGCTCCAATCACATGCCAGAGTGCCACATCCCCCCTTATAGAGTGGGCATGACATCAGTATGGTATCAAATATCCCACTGGCTGGTTGGGTTGGCTATCTTGGCTGTGGACCCTCACAGCTCCTAGTGAAAATTAACCCTATCCTAGACAAATCCAGGACAATCATCTTTGTGGTCTCTCACTGATCTCTTTCCAGGGGCTCCTTCTCTCTTTTGTAGTAAGGAGCCCAGAAGTGGCTACATTGTTGTTCAGGGCATACTTCATAGAAATCATAGAAAAAAAATTAATTTGAAAGGGCTTACTCAAGTTTGCAATGCAGGACTAGCTTCAAAGATAGATTAGTTTTCTCAGGATCTTGTCCAAACTAGTTCTGAAAATCTCTAAGGACAGAGATTTCACAGCCTCTGAAGCCCTCCTGTTCCAGTGCTTGACCAATACATTTGTTTCTTAAGAAATTTTTCTTCGTGTCCAGCTGGAATTTCTTTATGGCAGCCTATGAATATGGCCTGTCACTGTTTCATTGTGTAGCTCTGAGATTATTTTGGGCCTGCCTTTTGCATAAACCCTCCTTAATGCAATGGATAGCTGCAGTTAGATTCCCCCAAGTCTTCTCTCAACCATGTTAAATAAACCAAATTCCCTCTGTCTCTTTATGTATATCCGAGGCTAGTCATTTAAGTGATACTTCAATGGTCTCTTTCCAGTCTGTTATTTAATATTTTAATTAGTTCAGTATGGCATTATGCTGCCTTAGGGCTAAGCTTGAATTTCCTTTGGATATCAGTGCTTTCTTCTTGGGTTTTTCACCAATTTGAGAAATGTCAGTCTCCAAGCAAGGAAAAATTTGGCAGAGTTTGAACTCAAAACTTGACCCTTATGAAGCAGTATGGATGTAACCAGCTCACACTGTCTAGATGAGAACTCCTATCTGTGCAAAGTTAACAAATCTCCGCAGGCTTAGTGAGACCAGCTGTGGGGACTGTCCTTTGGGGTTCTGGATGTAAAGGGAAAAGCAAAAATAGTACATGAGATCACTTCCACCATAGTACTCAGAAAAAGTAGTGGGACAGCAGGTCATTAATTGTTCATCTCAGAAAAATGCATGAACAAGTGTATCTGCTAGTCTTTTTTTCAGCTAGAGTTCTATAAATGTTTGTTATGTGAGGGTACTATTGTAAGTGCAGGTGATAACTACCTACAGAAAAGATGGCTTAGTCCTTTCCCTGGTAAGTAACTTTATAGTGGGTTACAACATCGCTGAACTCAAGGTTTTGGGGTTAACATTTTTATTTCATGTGTTTCCCTCTGCCTTTTCTTTTTTATTTATTTGCTTTCATTAACTTACTGAAATTTCTGCTGCTAAGGAAAGCAAGGAAATATGCCATTCTATTGAGGTCATTTCTGAGATGAAAAAGTGTGTTATCCTCAGTTGTTCTGTTAACAAACAACCCGGATCTCAAGTCTTATGGTCCTCATGAAATGTTATCAAGTTTTAGGACTCGTGCAAGGCTTAGTTTCCTCACAGTTAGAAGAGCTTCTTTAGTATTTGGCAGCTAAATTTTTCTGTGACCCCATCTGCAATGGCAGCGTACTTCATGCTTTTCTAACTAGTACTGATGACAAGGTGTTATTTACACTTCCTGGCATTCACTGAAGAAAGTTAATATATATTAAAAAAAGACTCACTTCTTAGGACAAAAGGGCTGAACAAGTGACTCAGTCTTTTGATCTGTTTAGAGTTCTGTAAACACTGGACAAAATTTTCCTGCTGATAAAAAAAAATATGTGATATTTCCTGCAGGGTCTATCGAGACTTAAGTCTTTCCATGGCTATTTGCTTAGCAGTTGTAGCTATCCTTTCTGAAAGAAATGACTCACTTGTGTTTACCACATTGTGCATAGTTACAGTACATTCAGAAACTTCTATCAGCTGATTATCCCCCTCGGATAAAGCTGATATTCTTTGTGGCCATTTACTTTGAATGGAAAAAAAAAAAAAAAAAGATAAATCCTTGATAAAGAACATTGGAGCTTCTACCCTGCTTTTAAAGAAAGATACAACATTCACCTCGCATTTGGGAGTAAGCACTGGACAGAGATGGACTGCTAAAAGGTAGTCTTGAAATAAAATTTCAGATGCTCTAAGATGATAAAAAAAAAAAGTTGCTTAAAGATAAGTGGGCGTTTTTTTGTGATAACTTCAAAAGGATAATTCGTTACCATATCATCTACTACTGTTGGTTTTCAAGTCTCACCTTGCCTAGTCAAAACTTCACTAAGTTGTGACATTTTGCTTCTTAACCCAGACAAGACTAAACCTGCAAAATTAATTACAATACAATAAAATGAATCATAATTCAAAAACACAGATTTAGGTTCATCTTCCAATAAGAATAATCCCTAAAATTAAATCAGATCCATTATTTCCTAGACTGAAACAGTTATCTTGAGAGGCACACCTTTCTAGCACACCTCCTTCAACTTCCATAGTACATCATGTTTCTGTAAACTGAGCCAATAAAGACTGGGGGCTTGGCAAAGCCTTTCTACCTGACTATCTGAAAAACCTTCCCATTATACCTTTATAAGTAAAGTCCTGAAAAAAGATAGATATTACCTAAAGGGGGATGAAATCATACAGTTCTATGGTTTGATAAAAGAAATTAATAGTCTGATCCACTATTAAGGTCCAAATAAGTATGCAACTCTGTGATAATATTATTCATAACAGTGTTTCCAGAAAAAAAACCCCAAAACATCAATGTTTTTTAAACATACCTTCAATTATTATGAACACAACAGATCTCTCTGTGCTCCCATACCCTGATCCCTGACCACATACCAGAGCACTAACCTCATGGCTGGCTGCTGGGCCTATTGCCAACGGATCGACTTGTCTGGAACCTCTTAGCTCCTCATTGCTGCCAGGCTACGGGCAATGCTGGGTGCTAAAAGAGAGCCGGAGCAGGCAGGATGCTGCTGTGGTGCACTGGTGCTGCTCCCACAGCATGCTGGTGAACTGCAGGGCAGCCTCAAGGAACAGCTGCCTGAGGATATGTGACAACAAACTGCCTGACCAGTCAACACCTCTAGGACCTGACCCTGTTTTCCTGAGTGTGTGAACATAGCTGAGACCTTGCAGAGAAGGAAGCCAGAGGTGCTCATTATCTATTTAGCTCATTAGCTCTACACTCCTGCAGTAGCAATAAGCTTCCATCTGCAATTGTACTAACAGGCTGCTCACTTTATTCCCTGGAGAGTTTAATTCTTGTGTTTTACTGAGTCATACAAAAAACTTCAGAGAGCACAACTGAAAAATAATTTTTGTTTCAATATTCTTACAGGTCACTTTCAGTAAGCAGTGGCACTCAGCTATGAAGAGCCCTTGGTAGATCTCTGTTATATAGAATTGGAGAGGGAAAGGGAGGAAAGATGTGCTCTAGACTTTGTTTTCACTTCACTTCAGAAAACACTTAGTGGGTGCAGGAAATGCCAGTTGTTGCAGTAACAGGGTGATACAGCTTGTACATTGTCAGAATGCAAGCAAAGTGTAGCACTAAAGCAGCTATAGAACACCCTCTAAAGACTCTGGGCCTTTCTTTTTCCCCCTGTTGCTAGCAGTACAAGCCAAAACTGAGTGACAATGCAACAGAAGTCCATCATCAAGTCAATCAAGAGAAATCAAAGAAACGTTAATAAATTAATAAATTAAATTATCACTGAAGACTTACGTAAAGCTAAACTACAGTATCTTGGTAGGACAATGTATTATCTTCTTTTTAATTTCAGAAGAAGAAAGACTTAAATGAAAATGGCATGTGTTGCTCTGTGGCAGCAGCTGCCACACTCCATAGAAATACTGTTGAACTTCTGAGTAGCTCATTATTGCACTGCTGGGAAAAGGAACGAACTAGTTTCTGTTTGACTGTTTCATGGACAGAATTAAAACTCTGTTGACATTTTAAAAAAATACAAATAAAAATAAATTTTAAAAAAAGAGAAAAAAAAATTCTATGCCACATTCAGGTTGTTTGCAGCTTGACACTGTCTTTATCTGCTAATAACTGAAAGTTAACTTTCAGAGTTGTCAGTAATGAATAACTGAAAAGTGAAAATAACCATTTGTTTCCAACTAACATTTTGTGCAAAATAGGTAAATAAATTCCAGGCAAGTTATCATTCAGAGGTTTAAAAATCACTAGAAAGAGCTGGAGGTTCAGAGACCAGTTTTGCTATTTCTTCTTTTCCACCAAACTCTAAATATATTTTCAAACATTCTGGAGACACTACCTTTGTCTGCCTGATCACAACAGCATCTTGAAGCACATCCCCTACCAAAACGTTATTCTCAAAACCCTGAGATGTAAAGGCCTTTGAAATCTTCCCAACCTCTTCAAGCTTGTTTTACATAGTAACCTAAAACCAACAAACACAACTCTCTTTTCTAAGTGCTGCTTATGGTACGGGTCATGAGAAAAAGATGTTGCCAGCAAATTAAAATATGGCTGTTTTTTTACAATGTCAATGTTTTTTCATATTCTAGTTTTAAAATCTGATCCAATACCTGTCTGATGTTGCAGTTTATGATGCCATACATTATGTAGTACAAACTTTGTAACTCTTTTCTTTTTTAAAGCAGGTTTAAACAGCAGAGGAAAAAAAAAACCCAACAAACAACAACAAAGGATTTCATTACTGGTATCAATACTAAGACCGAAACATCCAAATCATCATCCCAGTTCAGTTGCTTCCTCTGGAAGAAGGTGCTGACCTTTCAGGAAAACACAAATCTAGTTTCCAGTTTGCAGCTCAACAACAACAACAGTGTAAACCAAGTGTACAAACATTGTGTGCAGAAAAATGGGTACTGACAGGATTGGTAGGATGAACATGCCATTTTAGAAAACTTGCATGCTCAAATTTTTTCCCAATCACATCTGAGTTCTTTTTGTCTCTATTTATTGCACAAAGTTTTTTACCAATTCCTATTTTAAATCAAAGACAGACAAGAATGGTTTCTTTGGTCAAAGAGATTTGTGCAGCGCTGAGAGTTTTTATATAACAGCTGTTTTAAGACCAAGTTCACAAAACCTGAAATGCTTTACTGTAGAAAAGAGAGACGTACATTTAAGGAAAAAAAAATAAATGCTCTACTGAAAGAAAATAGTATTGCTTTCAGAAATGATGAAAACCAATCCAAACCCTTCTGCCTTATTTTTATATTATCCTTTGTTTCCTCTGGGAAAGATGGTTATCATAAATCATTACCATTGTTCTCTTTAGCTTTATCTCACAAACATCCTTCTGTGAGGAAAAAAGACTGAAAGACTGTGTGTGAAGATGCATGTAGGTACTGAGGTCAGGAGAATATTTTGCTGTCTGGTTAAGAGCACTTGGAGAGGAATTCCTGTTAACAAATGTGAATAAATATACTGGGTTAGTTGCAAGGAACCCTCCCCTCGTGTAGATCTCGTGTGGTTCATGCATGACTTCACTGATCTGTTTTTAGGGGGCTTGGAAGCCACTCTGCTAATGACATCTTCCAAACCTGTCTCAGTTTCCCCTCTTTCCCACACTCCCACTCTGCTTATTCCAGCAAAAAAGGACAATCATCTCCAAAACAATTCTTCCCAAATTAAGTAGTTCTATGTAACTAAAGATTCACTGGAAAATGACAAGGAATGATCTATGTATTAGTAGTTGAAACTATGTAATATTTTTGAGGTTTAAACATAGTTAGAAATTATCATCAGTTCAGATCTTAGAGAAATATTTTAATCCAAACAATAGAAACGTTTGGATAGATATCATATTTTAGGAGACCATGAGACTAATAGGAATGGATAGAAATGATTGTTCTTGCTATTGCCTCTCCCTTTAAAAAGAAAGATTGCAAAGATCTACCAGAAACAAAAATTAGCTTCAAAAGTTACTTGTTTGAAATAGATGTCTGATGTAGTGTGATATCTCATGTAGAAAGAAATATCTGTCTGTTCAGAGGAAATAACATTCTGAGACTATTGAAAATGAGCAAAGGCAATCTTGAAAAAAAAAAAAAGGTAGAAAAAATCTAGAATAATGTTGATTTGGAGATAGTAAAATGACTGCAAGAGACTATTAAGAACTGCTTTGTTTGAGGATATTATTTTGCCCTGCAAACAATCTTAAAGCATCTCTCTATCTAAACTATTGATGTTACAATCTGAGTGCTCCTGCAGTACTAGAGAGTCCCAAGAATTATCTTTAAAACAACTTATTTTATGACAATCTGGCTGTAGCACTACATAGGGCTTTTACACAAGCTGAGAAGAAAGAAGAATTCTAAAAGATTTCTAAGCACACTTGCCTCAAGGGGACTGACCTCAGTATGTCCTATATAAAGGAAAATTACTATACCTGAACCCATACCCTGAAAGGTATTTGGCTACTTCCTTGTTATAAAAATCTGCATGAGAAAATGTTTTATGAACTCAGTAAATCTTTTTTCCCCCTGTTTATAATTAGCCTTGCTAGCAGAGAACTATTCTTGATAACTGATCACTTATGATATTTATATTTTAACAGTCATCTCTCTAACCAAACCAACCAACAGAGAACAACTGACTACTTTTCATAAGCTTGTCTTCTAGGGAAACATGTCCTCTCTTAGAGTCTTCTTTTCCAGACCTAGGAAAACTTAATCTTTTGCCTCAGTCCTTACCAAATAGCTTACATTTCTTGTTAGGTTCTTTTTAATTCCCTCTGATATCAGTCTCTACATTCTTGCCAACGTAGACACAGTATTTTGGCAACGTATCAGTATTGGCAAGCAGAGCAAACAAATTATTCCATACTGTAACAACAACTCTATTAATACTTTCTAGAAGTCCAGGTGTAATTTTTTGCCACCTCCTCTTCTCATGTTCATCTAACACTTGGGTATTTGAGGCACCGAAATCTACACATTCCCCAGTTTTGTCCCAGCAGAGTCCCAAGTGATAAACAATTACTGTGCTTGTGGATAAAATATCTTTAAAATTTCCAGTTACTTTTCTCCCTGGAATGCTTGTCCATGTATGGATTCACAATATTAGTGAGTTTTTTCTTCTTTCTTTTTTTCATTTTTATTTTAAGGAGCATTCTTTGGAAAAGATGTTAGTGGAGATATCATTTAGCAAGGCACCTGTAATAATATTGACTTTGGTGGAATACACTTCAATCAGCTGGGGCATAAGATACTTTAACACAGCACCCAATCCAGTTTCTTTTTTTTTTTTGTGCAGAAATCTCTATTTATCCAAACAGCCACCGAGATTTTCAGAACAGTCACCTCCTTTGCAGTAGGAAGTATTTCCTGCTATTTAATGCCTGTAGTCAAGCATAAATCCTTTGCTGACAAAAGGAGAGTAGACTACAGACTGTTTCCCAAGGTAGGGGTTTATGTATAAAATAATCCAGGAGTGCAGTTGATATGCTGTAGCTTCTTGTCCAGTTTTTGCCTACATCAGATGGCTAACCCACCTTTGCATGGTTGGCCTTTATGGGATTCTTTTCTTACAGCCCCTTCTTGTTGCATTTCAGGCAAATCTCAATAATTTTTCTTGTGCTCCTTAATTAAAAATCTTTCCTGCACGCCAGATATATGCACTGATCCTTTTTAGCAAGCTATGTTCTGTCCTATTGACCTTATCTGCTAAATTAATGGAATGTACTATTAGACATAAATTATAATCTAATCAGTTCGAACAGCATGAGAAAAAACTCAGTGTCTTATTTCTGTTCTAAAACCCCCCAATGCCTAAGTTGCTTTCTCACTTCACACGTGTGCAATTTGTTACAAGCCTTTTCATTATCAGACACTCAAAAAATGGTAGAAATTCATTACAGTGAGACTGAAAATTTGAGCCCATGCAGAACAAACCAAAACAGTGACTTAAGTTCAGATATGTAAAACTAGGAAAACGGGGGGCAGGGAGGGAAATATGGTCTGGATTCCATCAGACTTGGATTAGTACCAACTCAGTTACTTCACTTTAGATAGAACGTGGGATAAAGTGTGGCAGAGATCTTATTCATAAAGGAAACAGTGTAAGAGGGATTGATTGCTACTGTGTGAACCTCCCACTTCCTAGCAGAAGAAATAGCTGTCTTCACAGACTGAAAGAGTAATGAAAAACTTGCAACTGTGTAAAGCATCAAGTTTAATTCTGCAGAGAAATAAGGTTTCTTGGTAGCAAGAATAGCTTCACAAATCTCTAATAATCCATTGACAATAGCAATGAAATGAAATGAAATGAAATGAAGAGGAAAGAATGGAAAAGGAAATGGCCAACACAGGAAAAATAATTTAAGGCTCTTACCCTAAACTTAATCTTAGCACCTGAAGGCAGAGGTCTGCAGCAATCAGTGGGCTGTACAAGCTAGTAGGTATTAATAAAACCAGTGATGATCTTCCCTCCTAGCTGGTCCAGGGACCATCTAATGCAGTTGGGATTTAGAGGATCTAAATCAGTGCTGTGGCCTGTGTCATGGTATGAAGGACAGAACCAATGGAAACCACAGAGATGTTTAATGATAACATCATGAGAGTGAAGAACTGAATCAAATCTGCAGCTACACAAATATAACTATACTGACCATTTTCTCTGGCAGTCAAGATTCTCGCAACAAAAACACTTGTGCTCTGCAACAGTTGTTGCAACTGTAGGAAACTTGATCCATTTAGCGTCAGGAGGATGGAGCCAGGATCTTCTCTGTTATGTCCAATGACAGGACAAGGGGTAACGGGTGCAAGCTGGAGCATAAGAGGTTCCACAGAAACATAAGGAAAAACTTTTTCACTGTGAGGGTGACAGAGCACTGGAACAGGCGGCCCAGAAGGGTTGTGGAGTCTCCTTCTCTGGAGACATTTAAAACCCGCCTGGACGCATTCCAGTGTGACCTTCTCTAGGTGGCCCTGCTCTGGCAGGGGGGTTGGACTAGCTGATCTTTCCAGGTCCATTCCAACCGTTAACATTCTGTGATTCTGTGTAAATCCGCCCTCTTTGAGTTTAAAACCATTACTCCTTGTCCTATCACTATACTCCCTGTTAAAGAGTCTCGCCCCATCTTTCCTCTAGAGCTACTGGAAGGTCTCTGTAAGGTCTCCCCAGAGCCTTCTCTCCTCCAGGCTCAATAACAACAGCTCTCCCAGCCTGTCCTCATAGGAGAGATGCTCCAGACCCTGCCTGTCTTTGTGGCCCTCCTCTGGATCTGCTTGAGCAGGTCCAGGTCTTTCTTACACTGGGGGTCCCAGAGCTGAGCACAGTAGTCCAGGTGGGGTCAATATAACAGTCCTCAAGTACCCCACAATGCCAGGGTCTTCCATGTACCTTACTGCTCCCAGACTGTTCCTGCTGCAGGCAACCACCCGCCCTCCAGTGAGAGGCTGTGGGCTGCCAGGGAGGAGATGAGAAAGCAGAGATGAATGGAGAGATGGAGGAGAGGAGCAGGGAGGAAATCCAGCAGGGAGGATTTCAAGGGCCGCAGTACAAAGACATGAGCTGTCAGCCATATTCAGGGGTCTTGGAGCAGCTTTCTACAAAATGAGACTAACAAATAAACCATAGTTTTTAATTAATGTGTTCTTTCATTCATGCAGAAAATTAAAAAGCCATCCATCCTCAATTGCCATCTTTCTTTCTTTCTCTCTTTCTCTCTTTCTTTCTCTCTCTCTTTCTTTCTCTCTTTCTGTCTTTCTTTCTTTCTGTCTTTCTTTCTGTCTTTTCTTGTCTTTCTGTCTTTCTTGTCTTTCTGTCTTTCTTTCTGTCTTTCTTTCTATTAGTTTTTTCTATACTAATTGTTACATTTGTCCATTTCCATCAAATCAAACTAATGATAGCCAGATGGTCATGGCTCTCAAGGTGCCTCACTCAGGGCTAATCCACGCCCTCTGCTGTGCAGAAGCAAAGAGCAGAGGGAGCCTATCCTCTTCCTCTGGGCACTGAAAGGATAGGATTAAAAAATACATACTTAGCGGGAGACAAAGCTGGTAGATATCACTGTGACCAGCTCTTCCCATGGAGCTGAGGTTGGATTACCCACCTTGTTCATCCAACATTGTCAAAAAACATACAAAGGGATGGCCAGGGAAGAGAAAGCTAATTGTTTCTTGGAGCTTGTTTCTGAACAAGCTTGTTTTCAAGAAAGTTGGTTACTGGAGCAGAAACAAGGTGCGTTTGAGCTCTTCAGTCCCTCTAAAGGTTGTAGATTCATCCATGCCCACTGCCTGCCCATTGCCAGTGTTCTGTGTGGATTCTGTGTGCATCTTCTTGCATACCCTCTGCCTCCTTCTTGGCCCACAACCCACACATGCAACATTATCAAGGGCAAGATTTGTAGCCATGCCTTTTGCTCTGCAATAACAAGCTCGAGATGTTGTTCCCAGCAGCTCCTGATAATACACATGTATTAATAATTACATCAGTTTGTTTAAGAAGCGGTGGGTCAAACTTGTTGTGATCACTTGAATGATACTTGAAAATTATTACAGGGTGCACCCATTGTAAGTTAGGATAATTAAGGCTGTTGTTATTAACATTGTGCCCTTCCCTACTGCTGGTTTAATTTCCTCGAACATTTTTACATACTACTCCTCATCCTGCCTTAGGGTTCTGTAGTAAAATTCAATAACCGTTTTCCTTTCTAATTTTTCTATTAAAGCACCATCTTATTTCACCAGTAGAGCTCAGGAGTGAGTTAAGCCTCCATGTAAACTCATCTGCTGTTAGTGATTCTCCCTACTCGGGGCTCACTGCCCAGACAGAAACCGGGGCAGTTTGTGCAGCTCTTTCATCATGTCCCACAAGCGGCTGCTTTCAGATACACCCCCCAGTGCTCTCCCACAGTTAATAAGAATCTCTCTGAGGACTTCGAGGCAGGCTTTAACATGCCATCAGCATGGCTTACTGGGATGTGAGCACCCACGTATTGGGCAACACTCTTCCTGCAGCTGCATTGCACCCGTGTCCAGCCCAGTGCCAGCTCACTGGCACACAGAGACAAAACCCTGGGCAACACCTCCCTGATGGAGGAGGTTTTTTAATTTTCTGAGTTCCCAGGGTCAGGAGGAAAACCATTCATTGCCACAGCCATAGCCACCCCCAGCTGCAGCCCACCTTTAACTGGAAATTTCAGCTTTTCCTTTTTTTTGATGGACAATCTCCTTAGGAATTAAAAACATGACCATGAACTGTTGTTCCTTGATCTTAGATACAAAATAATCCCATGTTTGTTTGTTTTAAATATATATATATTTTTTTATAGATGCAAGCAGAGGCTTGTTCACCTGGCACTCAGGCAACGTTGTCTCTCTGTAATTTGAACGGTTGAGCCAAAATTTCAGGTTAAGAGAAGGTTTCCTCCATACCTTTCAGTCTCTGGTGACATTAAGGTTCCCTCTGAGATAACTCTTGAACTGTGTCTCCAAAAGGCAATGCTGAAGAGCATTGTGAGGGTGTGCTGACTGTGTGTTGGAGAGCTGGTGGTACACATGGTAAGAGAATCTGGACAGACCTTGATAGGAGATGTTGGCTCTCGGATAGGAGTCAAAGATTCCTCTGCTAACATAACGTTTTCCCCTTGTGATGGACACTGGTATCCACTTGTCCATCTGTTTTTATTTTGGGAAGTTTAACAGAAATTTGGTTAAGTCTGAAGGGTTTTCTGCCCCAGCTCTTGGCAGGAAGGCAGAACTGGGAGAGATGAAGAAAATTCTGTGACAGTTCACTAAACTGAAAATCACAGTCTTCTAGCTGCAGTTTCATAGCCCATGTGACTTGACCTCACAGGTCAGGTGGCAGACAAAATTCAAAACCATCTGCTATATAGTTAGTTAATACTTAACCCAAAAGTTGAGACTGGCAGCCTCAATGATCTCCAGCTGTGCTGGAGATAATGGGTTTAGTTTTGGGAGGCACTTGATGCCTGAATAAACCTGGGGGATGTGGTATCTCCTGGGGACATTTTGGATGGTGATGAGCTGATCCTCCCAGCTCTGCTTCATGCAAACCTCCCATGGTCTTGCGATGTCGATGCATCTCCCTCTGCCTGGTCCAAGTTCGGATGCCCTGTTTCCAGCTTTTATAGCTGCAAAACACCTGAGTGTTCAACAATGTGTTGAAAGGATTTTGTCCTGCCTACCAAAAGCTTGCAGCGGCTGCCCAGGCTGATTTTACAAGTCAGGTGTTTGCCTCCGACAGGCAACTCTTCATCTCTTTATGACTAGACATTATTATATTGTTCTTTCATTTGATAACTGCTCCAGTAATGGCTTCCATTTGCAGTAAATCTTTTGTGCTGTCTTTTTCCCCCCTATTAAACATAAGATGATAACCTTTGCAGGAGGCCGTGCAGAGAAATGCAGTGAAGCTTTAAGAGGTTGGGGAGGAGGGGAGGTGTGGAGGGGAAATTTGGTCAGCACTAGCAAAGTGTCTGGTGGGAAGATGCTTTTGGAGAAACTAATTATACCCTGGAGCACTTGGAAGAACCTACCCAGCATGCAAGATGAAATGGAAAATCAATATTTAAACGGCTTTTCAAGCTAGTAAGGCTTTGGAAAGTGCGGCTCAATACCTGGAAAATATGCCTAAGATACAAGGACGGATGAGTCTGAATGTGACTCAACACCAATACTTGGCCTTATTTTACCACCAACATGAAGCAGACCCTATCTCAGTTAAATGGCTTTGAAGACACCAACTAAAATACTTTGATCTTCTCTTCCCAACACAGACAGTTGGGCTTTAGCTTCCCCAGTAGCGCAGCCCTTCGTTTACTGGAGCTTGACCAGAAACTGAGGCTGGGAGCAGGCAAGACCCCAAAGCTATGAAGGAGCACCCCATAGACCTTCTCTGCAGCTGTTCTTGGGTTATGGCTCCTCTTCCTCATGAGCTTTTCTTACACATATTTTGTACCTATATATATGTGTGTATGTATATATATATAGAGAGAGAGAGACAGCACAAGGAGAAAGGACATCAACATTCAGCAGCACCAGGAGCTTTGTGCTTTTTGTCCTCTGTTGCAAGATGGTTGTGGTGGCCCAGAATTGGAGATCTGGCCAGGTCTGTCTTATCTGGCAGCTCTGGAGTTGAGCTGAACTTTATCAGCAAGTTGCAGTGAGAGGTAACTAAACACATCCTTGAGAAATGCAGCAAGCTGTGCAGAGGTCTGCTGAACTCAGATGGGTAGCCACCACAAGTCTATGTGCGCCAGAGTGGGTAACTAATTCTGGGTGTGCAATTGCAAGGGGAAGAGGAGGGACTGAAGTTCTGAACATCAGTGCTTTGTTGCTAAGCAGCAGTGCTGTGAACATGTGTTTGAGCTGGACCATGCATATGAGGTGTAATCCATCATCCTGTGATTGTACATCTCCACAAGTGAAGAGTGCTGAGGATGAGGTAGGACTGGTGCTCAGGTGTTGTCTATGAGCTCCTGCACCACGGGTATATTGGAGCAACTACAGCCAGATGTGAAGAGTCTGCTGCAGGGTGGTGGTGACTGCTTCAGTTTAATTTGGTGTTGACAGAGGTATTAAACCAGAATCTGGACCTCTTTGAGGGATGTGAAGTAGCCATGGTCCAAGCCCCTAAACACAGTTGAACAGGCTGGGATGGAAATGTAGGAGAGCTCTAAGAAGCCCCAAAACCAAAATAAATAACAGGTGGAGTCAATCTTAAAGATTTTTTTTCCAACCTAAATGATTCTATGAAGTGTTAGTCAATGGAGCCCCTAATTTAGGCAGCCCTTGGTGCCTCTCAATCAGAAGTACAGGTGTAGAAAATATCACAAGACTTGATCCTCTAACATCTGAATGTGCTGGGGTTGTGGCCAGATGATATTTTCCTACTATGGGATTCAAATTCCGGTTGCAAAATAACCTCTAAACTGAGGGAACGGCTTCTCCCCACCACTTGCCCATCTAAATTACCCCAGTTGCATGAGGGCCTTTTACCTTCAGCCGGAAAATAGGACAGAAAATTAGAATGGTTATCTGCAGCATGTTTAAGTTCACTTCAGACAATGAATATTTTGTTGCCTTCCCAAGTCGCATTAAATAATCATTTACATGCTCTAATTTAAAGCATATACTCTAGTGGTAAACTCTGTAAGAGCTATTAAGTGCATGTGTGTATACAGTCATTATTGTTGCTACTTAGTTTCTTATCTATTTTAATAGCTAAAATATTAAAATGGGAAAAGCAAAGTGCTGATTAGCCACAGGTATACCTAATTTCACATTGCAAAGGTATATTCTAAAATAACATGTATATAATATAGGTAAATGAATGTTCACGGGAGACTAAAGCTGGAACACAGCAGCGATTCCAGAAATAATTGTTTCTTTAGGGGAAATAATAATAAAAAAATATTAAAAAAAAAACAAAAAACCCAGCAAAAAACAACAACCACCCACAACCCACCATCAAGCTTCAAATAAAGCCTTTTGCTACACTTTTAAAAATAAATGCTAGCAACGCATTTTAATTTCCCATGTGGTTAAATACACCAGCGCTATGAGAAATTCCTTATTTATGAAGCTCCTGGATAAACCCAGGCGCTGAGCCTGAAAATGCCTCTCTCCCTGTCGATTATTTCTTCTGTGGATTGAAAATATAAAGCATTTTGCCTTTTTTATTATTATTATTATTTGTTTTATTATTTGTTTTATTTATTTATTTCTTAAAAGAAACCTAGCAGCAGGTTGGGACGAGCTCAGACAAGGAAGGATGAATAGCATTAATCTCTTCTCGTGCAGTTGAGCTCATTTAGAAAACCAAAAACCAAAACCAACTACAAAACACGAAGGGGAAGGGTGGTTGATCCCTCAGGCCGCCTTGTTGCTGGCCCTGGGATGAAAGGTGGCTGTTGTGGCTGTGGAGGAAGTTTTTGCTGTAGGGTTTCTTTTCATCAGCTTGTTGGTTGCTTCGAGGTAGAGGGAGTTAAGAGTGGACGGACAAACGCAACGCTGTTCTATGCGGGAAAATATTTGGTCATGGCAACTTTGCAGATGAGAAGGTGTTGTCTGAAGGGCACGGTGAGCTCCTGTCCTCACGGGTGTCGGCACACACGCGAAAAACTCGCTTTTTCAGAGGGTAACTCTTCACCCCGCTTGGCTGAGATCAGCCAAGAACGTGCTTCCATTTCGGGCACAAGGGCATTTTTAATTAAAAAAAGGTGCCGTTACTTCGTCTCTACCTTTTGCAAACTTCTTTTTGGTGCTAAACTCCCGTTTCCGTCGGTGTCTGAGCCCACGCCCTGCCCCGGTTGTGCGCTCGCGCCCGCGGCGGGGGGCGAAGGAGGTGGGGGGGGCCGTGCGCGGCGTGCGCGTGCGCTCAGGGCGAGCGGGCGCGTCCACGAGGCGGAGCTGCGCGTACCGCTGCGAGGGGCCGGGCCGCCCCGGGAGCACCCGCAGGTCAGTGCTAAAGGGGGGGGGGGGCGCGGGGCGATGGTTCCCGCCGTTACCGGACTACTCGCGCCGCGCTTGGGGCTGGGGGAGGCGCGGAGCCGTGAGGAGGCCGGAGCCGTCCCGTTGGGCCCCGCGCGTTGTGGGGGGTGAGAAAGCTGCCGCGGCGCGGGGCGCGTCGGCGAACAGGCCGGGCTGTGGTGGCGGCAGCGGCAGCGGATCCGAGGCCGGAGCAGGCAGACAGGCGCCCGGCCGGCCGATGCTTCCCAGGCGCCCGGCGGTGACGCCTCTGTGAGGAATGGGGCGGAGCGGCCGTACCTGAGCGTCGGCACTGTCGTGCCGCGAAACTTGGAGAGAGAGAGCCGGGGGAGTTCGTGTGGGGAGGGGTTCCCCCACACAAGCCGGGCGCTGAAGCTGCCGGTTCAGCCGGCACAAAGGCCCCCTGGAAGACGGTCTTTGCCCGATCAAAGTCATTATTTGTGTCTGCAGCCGTTCCGAGAGGTTTCATTCTTACTTTTCTCTCTCCTTTTTTTTCTCCACCTTTTTTTCCTTTTTTTTTTTTTTTTCCCCGAGTGCATGCAGCTGCCTTTTGTGCAGAAGCGGGTTGGCTTCGTTACGGTGCTGGGAGCGAACCAGCGGTGATAAGCCTCTGGAATGGTCGGTTGGTTTGGGAATCACACGTGAAGTGCGAGGAGCACCCAACTCGGGACCTGGCTGTGCCAACGTGACCACCCGGGCAGGGGGCTGCTCCCCGATGGGGGGTGTAGGCTAGTGCTGCCACTTGGGGGAATTCAGCTATGGAAACCTGAAAGTTGAGGACTTTATGCTGGTTAAAGTAACGCTTCTTTAAAGAAGGCAGGTTTTAAGGATCAATTTAATAAACTTTGTAGAGGATATAATAATTTCATAAGTATAGTTAATCGTTTGCACAGGTTTGACATAAATGCCACCTTCTCTTCCCCACATTGGTCCAACTACCTTAGGGATATCTGTCTGAAGACTGACTAGTTCCGGTTAAGGGCCCACACCTTTACCAATTACTGTTTTCTTGTTTGTTTTCAGAAAGTCCATCTGTGGTAACCTTCAGGTTTATAAATTCATTTGCCTATACTGTTTCCTGAGCCATGATGTGTTTAAAACGAGGAGGGACTAGTGGGTTGCTCTCACTTGAAGTGAGAGAAAGCGTATATTGGAGTTACGATATTCAAGTGTTCCTAAAATGATGATTACTAACATGTATGATTAAAACAACCAACTGACAGTGTCTCATCTGAACAGTGCTGGTGGAGTGTTTCTGCACTGTTGTAGTCTTCACCATACTCTGTTTTCAGTTTGTCATCTGTATGTCAAACTTGAATATGTGTCCTGGGCTCTTTGCTTTTTGTAGAGAGGTGATGGTGGGTTATAGGGACATAATACTGTATTTGATGCTACATTTATGCTAGAGGCAGGCTCAAAATCGCTTTTATTGTGATGGGAAAGAACGGGTGTCACCATTTCCTACAGAAAATGTGTGTGTTACGTCACAAGTCAAAGTATCTTGGGTTTACTGGGTAACTTAACTTTTTGAATCAAGTCTCTTAGGGCCTTATTTGAAATAAGTTCTGCTGGATTGGCAAAGTTGCATGTAGAGTGCACTACTTTTTTTTTTTTTTTTTTTTATATATAAAACCTCACAGCAAGTACATTGCAGCTAACTGCACAGTAACTTCCTTTGTGTTCCCCTCCCATGATCCTCGGCACTGCCCTGGAGAAAACACCTTTCAGAAGCAGTATAGAATTCCTTCAGCTTGTCCTTTCAGGCTGAGAAAAAACGTGCAAGTTGCAGCGGTAATTTTATTTGGACACTTACTTGTCAGAGCTTGTGAGCAAGTATTTTTTTCTGAAGTTACCTAACAGTTGTCAGGCTTATGATGAAAGAATCACTGCTAGGGTAGGCTCAGTTAAAACAGAGGTCTGATGATGATAGCCTGTGTGCCACATTGTCAGAAGAAATTTAGGTCTTCACCTGCTGTGTGAACTCATGCAAAGGATGCTAGTTTTGCAGCAGAATATCATCCATGCCCAGCATCTGCTTTCGCTAATAATTCAAGTCTCCTGTGATAAGCTGTCTACTAACTCCTCAAACCTTGCTGGCTATTGTTTTGTCTTCCCTGCGGAAATTCAAATACCTGAGCTGCTGTGGAAGCCCTTTTTTGTGAGGTGCTATATAAATAAGTAATAAGCAATAGTTTCTATCTCAAAAAGCTCACAGATAAGGCAAAAGAAGGGAATAAGAGATGGGATTCTTGGAAGGAAGAGATGAAAAGCTTTATGTGGTGAAAGTTGTCTTCAGTTCTGTTTTCTGCCATAAAGCTGAATTCCAATCCCATGTCCTAATTACAAAACCATATGGGGGGGTGTGTGTGTGTGTATGTCAGAAAATTAAGGGGGGAAAGCTTACATAAAAGGTCACTTCATTCAAATTTGCAAACTTCCTATTTTCTGGGCCTGGTTTGTCTGTTTTCTGATCCTGCTGCCCTATCTGAGTTTAATAACTCGGCAAGCTAGAGTAAAAGAAAATCAAGCTAGTCCAATGTCTGGAAAGTGTTTGAGTTTTAAAGCACTGGTGAACTGGTTGGTGATCTGTGAATGTCTGCTGGCTGTCAGAAAACAGATTTGGAAGGCATCTTGAGACATCACCTTGTCCAGCCCTGTTACCTGAGATTACCTGATATCCTGAATAAATATTTCACCAGAGGATCACGTACCTCTTCAGTAGAGGGCTCAGTGACTTGTTGATAACATCCTCCTGAGACAGGATATTTATGTACCAGGTTACACTCTAATCCACCCTCACTACAGTTTGTCCTCTTCACATCCAAAGCAATTTAAAGGAGTCATTTTCTTCAAAACAATACATTGTCTGGAGTTGAGTTTGGCTGCCTCCCTTTTTTGCTCCAAGCATGCTTGGTTGCAAGAGTTTCCTGAGAGTATGAAAAGAAAGCAACTCTTCAGTCAGGTGGCGTGTTTGTTTGTGCCTGGTAGGTGTGGGATTTTATGTGTAGGCCTGCAATAGTTGATGCAACAAAATCCCTTTAAAATCTAATCCATAATATGCCATGTGCTACTTAACGGCGTGTCACCTTGCCCACTTAGCGGGGGAGGAACGTGCAAGCCATGCTCTTTAACACTGGGGAGGAGCTGAAGCTAGCTGTATATTATTTACAACAGAAATGTGTACAGTGGCTTACAGTTCTTTTGTTGCAGTATTTTGCCTTCTTTTAGAGTCCTCAGTGTACAGCTCAATGCAGAGATGAAAGAAATCTGCCCTGTGGGACAGCTTGCTCCGTTTCTGTTGAGGAATGTAGCATCACCTGTGTGATGTTAGGGTAACATCATGCACTTCAACGTGCACAAAGTGCACCAAGGTGCATTCAACTTCTTAATGCCATTTGTCTTCGGTAAGTCTCCTTTCACACCAATGTGATGCTACTCCATGAAAAAGTAAAGGGTTTTGTACTATATAAAACTTTATAATATGTAAAACTAATGTGTATGTGTGTTTACCCTGAATATCCCCTTAATTATGCTCTTACATTTCACTGCTTGCTCCTTCCTTAATTTTTTCTTCTCTGCTAAACTTCTGACATATTCTACAGTCTCTGAAACAGAGTTATTGTGAAGGAGAACAGGCATTTAGGGATGGCCTAACATTGCTAGACAAATATGTCTTAATGCTTAAAAATATATTGATAAACTGGCATTTGAGGAGTATGTATATGTTCATCTTGAAAATTCATTACTGTGAACTAGCTGCCATTAGCTTGTAAAGAGGAGAAATTGGCGAAATACTAAAGCATAACTGTTCTCATTGGCAAGTGTGACTGAAATAAATGGTGCAAAGGAAAGTAAATTTTATTTTCTAAAGTAGTTGATAAAAATTTGGCAACTTCTTTATCCCCCTATGGAACAGCCATTCAAACAGGCGGCATGTGCTGTGAGAGTCTGGAAACAAAGTTAAGGGCAAGTAACAAGATTCACAGCTTCTAATGTGTGGCAAAGGAAGATTAATTCCATACAATGCAGTTTAACAGGTGTAATGTTTGGTCCCATTCCTTGAACTAAGTGGATGCAGCTCAGGTTAGCAGCAGTCAGTCTCTGATACTAAAACCTGGGGTCATTAAGCAACTGTAAAAACATTACAAGAGTTGTTACTTGTGGGTTTTGATTGTCACTTTTGAGACGTGAGACCCGTTGTGCTTGAGAATACATTCCTTATCAAATGCTCGGTTTGCCAATGGACTGACCTGTTCCTCTTTCACTGACTGGGGTAATCTTCCTCTTTTGCCAATTTAAAATGCAGGGGGAACGAGAAGCTGTTCCAGTTTTTCCCCATTTAAAACACTGAATGGTTCAAAGTACGTTGTTCTGCTGTAAACACAAGTGTGCCAAGTTGTTGATATGCTTTGGGTTTTTAAGCTGTGTGTTCCCTAAACTTCACTAAATGTAAAACTATGAATTGGCATGATGTCATTTTCCCATGACAGACCCTAATGACATTTACATTACAACACCTAACCAAACTTTCCAAAAGTCCCCTCTGTTTTCTTAACCTTGCTGGAAGGTGCTGGTAGTGCAGCAGTCCCAGGAAATGGAAGTTTGCAGGCCACAGAACAGGTGTCGTGTGGGCTGTAGCAATATCCTCTCCCTCTTTTGTCTCACAAGGTACTTCAACACTGTGGTTTGGCATGGGGAATGTAGGTTACCTGCACATGAAAAATGTAGTCATTGAATTGTATGTGAACATAATCAACTGTAATGTAGTCCCCCTGTGGATACTTGTGGGTTGGTTATTCTTCTAGTGTTATTGATTGTCACAAGTGAGGACTCAGCTGAGAAAGTGTTTTCTCTTTATCTGTGTTAGCATTTGCATTTTGCAGACTTTGTGTAGGGGGACAAAGACATTTGGGAACCACTGATGTAAATGCTCACTGATGAGCAGGACTAGTCATCTTATCACCTGCCCTTTTTTTAGAGCCTATATTAATTTAACTATTCAGTTTAAAAATAATAGTTTCTGAGCCAAGTTAAAATTAGTATAAAGATTTGTCTAGATAGGCAAGATCTGTCTGTAAGACGGGAAGTTCTGTCTGTAGTCATCCGATCTGATCTCTCCCTTGAAATAGGCAGCATGTGAGTACTAATTGTAGTGGTGTTTTTTCTGAAGTGCACTAATATCACTAGCTTCTTTCTCACAGGGCACTGAATGATCATTAAATGCTAATGACTTTTGATTACTGTTGACCTCGGTCAATTTAGAATTAGTGACCTAGAGATGAAAACCACTGTATCTTATTACCAATTTCCTGAGCTATCTGATCTTTCCTTTGTAAGTCAGTTTCGGTAAGAGGCAGAGTAGAATTAAAGTTGACCTCTGTCTTATAAAAAGGGTTGAATGCTTTCAGGTTTGCAATATCATGCTTAGAAATAACTAAATAAAATAGCGACTAAGAATGAACTTAATTTTTGACCCCATAGATTCTCAAGAGCAAAACTCAATGTGAAGTGAAATGGACAAGCTAGAGTGGTAGTGATGGGGAAGAAATGCATAATTTGACACTTTTGAATTAGTAGAAGAACAATCTGTCTCCTGTAACCTTGAATTGAATTCTCATTTTGTAGTTGCAAGTTTTCTCATCTCAGAGTTCATTTATAATTCTTGTTTTAACTTTGATCTATCAAGAAGCAAATTAATGTTTATAGAATAAATTGCAAATTCTGCTCTGGGATATTTTCTACCTGCAGTTCCCAAACTATGACATTGGGGAGTACATCTCAGCAGGCTAGTAAAATCATAGATTTCATATTGTAATGAAGCATTTCACATTGTTTCTGTTCATATGCACAGAAGATAATATTTGATAATTTACTGTAACAGGATCAAATTTGCCATTCTCTGTAGGTTCCTTAAACATAATCCTTTCTTAATAAGGTTATGGTTTATATGGACTGTCTGTCATTCATGCAGTAAACATAGTATTGAAATCATAATGAAAATAATGCAGCAAGCATGGTGTTGAATAATGAAAATACAAGACAATTTTAAACATTTTTGTTTCTTTTTGTTTTGTTTGTTTAGATTTTTGGGTGGGGTGGTTGTTGTTGTTGTTGTTTTCCTTTCTTGCTTTAATTCACTAGCTGTACTTATTGTCACATAGGTGGGAGCAAAGCCCTCAACTTTAAAAGCAGTATAGGGAAGTCTTTTGTACTACCTCGGCTTTGGGGCATAAATACAAAGTTACCAAACCTCTCACTGGGGTTAATTACAAAGTTTAAGCAGCTGAGCAAGAAAGTAACATTAGAAAATAACAGAGGAACAGGTTTGTGGAGAGCCAAGTGAAAATGACACAGAAGAAAAGAGGATGTTTATTCTTAAGTAAACATAGGGCTAAATGTAATTCTTAAATACAGTGTTTTGTTTTGATTGCTTTGTCTCAAAAAGGATATTGCTGTAAAAAAAACAAAACCAACCAAACAAAACAAAAACCCAAACAAAAACCCAAACAAACAAAAAAACCAACCAACCAAAAAAGCCCAACAAAACAAGGGAAAAAAAACAAACCCAAACAAAACAACAAACCAAAGAAATAAACCCAACAACATTGATTGCAGATACAAGAAGGATGCATTAAAAAGATTACGACTGCTTTGGTAGGGAGACCAAAAAGAAGTGTCATGCAGAGGCATAGCCTCTGAGGTAGCAAATAATACAAGAATGAAAGAGTAAAAGTATCTTGTTCTTTAAGCTTCTGTTTTATGTTAGTTTGTCTTTACCTGTTGTCTGGGCTGCTCGGGGCTTTCCACTTTTGTTTTCTTTAAAGTATTAAGGGCATTTAGGGAAAAAATGTAAAAACTATCTTAGCGGATAATATTATGCAAAGTGTTTAAATCCTCATTCTTTAAACACTAGTAGTTAAGAAAAATATTTGCCAGCAAGTATGTTGTTAGTGTAGAATAAGATCTATAGCAAAATAGAATTCAGCTATTTTGGACTTGGGTTTAAAGCTTCTAGTGTTGGTACAAGATGCAGTTCTACTCTGGTACTTTTCTCCTCTTTCCTAGCTCTTGGTTACTCTGGGAAAGAAATGCCTTATATTCCAGCTTCTCTTTACAATGTTGCCCATCTTTCTCCCTGCTTTTAGTTGACTCCCCACAGCCCCCCCCCCCGCCCACACCAACCCCCCCCCCTCAACAAAGGACAATCAACAACTAGAC